>JAGVSP010000607.1:0-58514 GCA_022494985.1 Micrasema minimum
TGCGAATGACGGTGCTTCTTTTCACATAAATATTTTTCCCAGTGATGAAATGTTACAATTGTTGATGATAATCATGTTAAAATTTCTACTCGTGTTGGTCCGGTTTGGTTTACTTCTGTAAACTGTTGTAGATAGAATTTTTGTAGTATATTTCAACTGATACTTTTTAAAAGCATCTATAACATCAATGTCATTTTTGTTAATGCATCAAGGGCACTTAACATACGTAATCTGATTAATTTATTATCATTCTGATGTTTTTAGCTAAAGAAAGCCGGAGAATTTTTGTCTGAAATGACAGAACTGAAAATTAATAATTTTTAAATAATCCATATTATTTTTACAATTTAATTTTGGCTGTCAAAAATTTAGCAGATAGAGTTTAAATCATGTGAGTTGAGGATTTTTGCGTTTTTATAACTTATATATTTGGTACAGCGCTGCTATAAAATCAGTTATATATTATCGCTGGTCAGAAAATTAAAACGACACAACATAAAATAGAAAAATGAAGAGTTCACTAGAAAGAAAGTTGTAAAAGACAGATGGTCAATAGTTTTTCCCATTCAACCAAAATGTAAATTACAAGTTTTAAAACATTGCATTTGGTAACAATATAGATTTATACTTTGAAAATAATCCAATTTTTAATGGCAGGATAATTTGAATAGATCACAAAATCGACACCAGGTTGGCGGTACTGTAAATGTAGACCTGTCGTTTTTTTTAATAAATTTCTGTAAGTTTGAAGCGATTATTTTCGTAAATTCTCACATTTTTGAACTCATAACAATGCCTTCACTATGTGTTGTACCTATTGTACTGCAATACTCTTCAACAACAACAGTTTATCGTTTTCCTAGCAATACAAAAAGAAGAAAAATATGGCTCATTAGAATACAATGAGATAAATTTAAACCCACACCTTATTGTATTATTTTTTTAGCTCATTCAAGTCCAGCTACCGTATTTATCAACCATTTTTAATTTAAATTCAAAATCAACACACAACACAATCGTAGTTGATGGTATTTGACAGGTGACAGGTCTACATTTAGATCAGCGCCGCCAAGTGGGAGAAATTAGCGTTCCTTGCTGCCATTGTGTAGTTTGTCTTCCCGACCAGCGATATATTACCTTAAATATAAAACATGAAGGTAAGATGATCTAACTTAAACAGTGTTAAGTCTATTATAACATTTTAAATACCATAAAATTTGTGTTACATAAAAATCAATGTAGAATGCAGACACATGAACTTTAAAACATTAGCGTGATGTGCTCCTCAACACTCAATAATATCCTTATCACTTAGGTACTATGTTATGCTAAAATTATAATTAAAGTAAATTTCTTTTTGTTATGTTTTGTTTTAATTAATTTATTGTAGCGTAAAAAGATATGCTTAGATTTATGTGACGCTGAATTGGTTCTATGTCAAACATTACATCACAAAAATTTATTGAAACTTAAAACGGAACTTTTATTCATGGTGGTATTTTTAAAAATGAGTGTAACTGTGGGAAAACCTTTGTTATCCGTATCCACGTGGTGATTACTGTCATATACTCGTCACAACTGCAATATATTCACATGTAGAAAGGTTGGTGATTGCTGTACTGGAATAGAATTGGAAGTTTTTTGTCCACTGATACGGCGATGGTACTCCGATAACTAAATTGTGTGTGCTATCCCCATCTTAATAATTTCAGATAGTAGAGGTTCTACTTAATATATTTGAAATTACAGGTATTTTTATTTTACCATTTGACAAATGAATTTTGGTTTTGATAACTGTCGATCAGACTTCTGTGATTCACTTATAAGTTGTTGAATACGATATTTTGTAATTATTGTGGTCATAGTCAAGTATCAGGCGTTTGGTCTTCTATGATTTGATATTAATTATACATTTTTATTGTTTTTTTTGTAATTTATTGAATGTTTTATTGTAGCCAATGGTCGGGATAGTGATTGTATTCACATTAGATCCTACGCTTATTTGGTCTTTGAAGGAATAATGTTACACGTAATGGTTTGACTGTTATTGAAGACTTGTGATTCAAATTAATTTATAAACTCTTGTACATAATTATTTAGTTACTAAGATCTTAAAAATAAACCTGTAGTATCTCCACAGATCTGTGTTTTATTTTGGAAAGGATTTTAATTAATTTGGGTTACACAATGTAGGCGTGTCTTTGAATAAAAAGATATGTTTAAATACTGATAAGATATATTATACATTATACCTACAATAAATATAAATTTTCAATGTTATATGATCACTGCACTAATATTATTTATTACAATCATTGTTATTGTGTTATTCACCTTGATTCAACTTATACCCTCTGGGATAAATGATATTTTATACTGACTCATCAATTCTAATAACTTATTGTACACTAAGGTCGGTGCATCCTTTGCCCACATAAAATCCAAATGATTAAAGTCTTTCATCGGTACTTCATAATATTCAATAGGATTTCGAAGTTGCCTGTAAAGCTTCTTGGTATCTGCCATTCCTGCCAACCAATCATTGTCTCCACAGAACAGGGCGATAGGTAATGTGATATTGATGACAGGGTATTCGGGTGGTTCCTTCTGCCCGTAGATCTTCATATTACCTGTAGATCCATAATCAAACCTTTGGAATTTCCCCTGATTCTTTATTTCTTGAGCGAAATGCACAACAGTCTTGGTGGAAGTACCCGCTGGTGTATGACTCAAAATTACTTTGAAAAAGTTTTGATTGAATTCCTTTTCGTCGTATCCCGCGATAAGAAACAATATGTTCAAACATACTTCTTTACTGTAATGATTTAACTCGCAAACTTCATTGCCCAACCATTTGAAGATGACACTTTGAGGGAAAAAGTCATTCGCTCCCAAATATTCAGCTATCCACTCTATGTCATTGGCAAAGGGAGCGAAAAATCGAATGGGACTTCGTATCGCTGTTGTGTAGGCTACAGGGGCCAGAGTAAAAGCTGCCTTGATCTTAGTGTTGTATTCTAACCGAGTTGAAAGCAACGCAAATAAAGCTGTCGTACCCATAGAGTGACCCACATAAAGCAAATTTTCAGTCTCTTTATACTCATTTATATATTCTATCATAGCTGGTAGATCATAAACGGCGCATTCGTGAAAAGTGAAGTTCCAGAAAGCGCTATCTTTATTGGACAATTGAACGTGAGCTCGAGAATAAGTGTTACCACGGAAATTACCCATCCACACATCGTAACCGGCTTCAGCTAGAATATATGCGAGACCATTTTCTACTCCGCTTGTCACAAAATTAGAAGAACTTCCCAAAAGTCCGTGTTGAAGGAGGACAGCCTGACGAACTTCTTTTTTGTTAGAATTTTTTGTATGAGGAATTCGGTGCATTAGAAGTAAATAGCCATCTTCTGTTTCAACAGTATGAGATTCAGCGGGATACCCATTCTTCGCTATTAGCTGAATTGTATCCAAGTGGGCATCCGGAATATAGTCTGATTTGAAATTAAAACTAGACACAGTGTCACTGTTACGTTTGTTTATATCTTTGATTATTGTGATGTTATCTTTATTGGTAGAAGTTAAGAAATTTAGTATTATAGAATCGGCACTGAGTAATTGACTGATGATAAAAAATGCACATAAAAACGTCAACATTTTTGGTGGTAAATAACTTAAGTTTGGTTTAAAATTCACTTCAATGTTATATGTAGTGTAGTAACAACTGATTTAATGACGAAACAAGTAGATAACGAGCTTGGTTCTAGTATACGTAAGCATAACATAGTAGGTCAGCTAACAGTCATGCATGAATCAATTCAACTATGACAGCAAAAAATATTGATAAAGCAATAAATGTATAGGGATTATGTACACGTACACATGACTAAATAAATATCACAGCTTATTTATATTATATTAATATGGATGCGTCAAGGAAGTGTCATTATCTCAAATTTGAAAATATTATGGAACATAATCTTCTTGTTTAAAATTCTAACTTACCTACCTAGAAATACACTATGCAAGTACCTACTTATTTTTTGCAAATATTATTTTTACTTTTTTCATCTACGAATGAAGCGATGATTTAAAATGCTAAACATTTTTACATACATTTAGAAAAGCTGACCGGTGATCAGAAAGACCCAGGTTCAAATCCTGGAGCCAACGGTTATTTATTTTTCAAGTGATTTGATGAATGAACATAGCAATTGTGAATTTTTCTATCTTTCTCTTGATTTGTTAAATAAAAACTAATTTTTTGTTTCAAATGCTTTCATTCATATCCATATCGACGGTGGAAGGAAAAAAGTTACCAAGCGATTTAAAACGTGCAAAGGAAAATGTTATGTTCCTTATTCATCTTATTTATTCTAAAAAATTATTTCACTGGAAATAATAAGTACAAATATTTTGTTTATTTCCGTGACTAATCAACTCTTCTCAAATAATGTTAATGATAATATAATATAATCAATACTGTCTTTAGAAAAATAGTGAGTCAAACAACTCAAGTACTTAAATGTCTATGACTTCATTCAATAAGTATGTACCTATATAGAGCATTATATTTATATAATCTAAACTGTTGGGGTCAGTTTAATTTCGCAGTGTGTTCAGAGAGCTTGTGAGACTTCACTCAGCAGTGGTGAATATTTATTACAAAAATGAAATTATACTTTATATTGACGTTTCTTGGAATTTTGTGTTTGGTAAATAATGGAACTTGCAGTACATATAGAATATGGAATCCAAAATATTTGAAGGATATTTGGAGCAATACAACAGGGGATCTTGGAAATAGTATTATGGAAAAAAAAGAATCCCTAACGAAAACACTCGCTAGTTATGTAGATGTTGTAACGAGACAAAAAGACAGTTTTCAAAAAAAAATAGGAGGCGTGTTTCAAGATACTAAAGACCAATTATCCAAGACGTTTAATCATTATGTAACTAATAAGGATGAAACTGAAATAGAACCCTCAAAAAATGCTACTGTTCGTGGTTTAAACAACAATCTAGCAGAACCAAATGCTACTGTTCGTGGTTTAAACAACAATCTAGCAGAACCAAATGCTACTGTTAGTGGTTTAAACAACAATCTAGCAGAACCAAATGCCACTGTTCGGGTTTTAAACAACAATCTGGCTAAACCAAATGCCACTGTTCGGGTTTTAAACAACAATCTAGCAAAACCAAATACAGTAAACCCTGATGTGTACTTAGATACCGTTCAATTAATTACAAAAAATGGTTATCCAGCTGAATCGCACACAGTGAAAACTGAAGATGGCTATTTACTTACAATGCACCGTATCCCGCACGCCAAGAAAGCTCCATCGGGGACCTTCGGTCATCAGGCTGTACTTCTCCAGCACGGGATATTAGGAAGCTCGTCTAACTTCATTACCAGCGGAGTAGAGAAAGGTCTCGCCTATATCTTGGCTGAGGCAGGCTACGATGTGTGGATGGGGAACTTTCGCGGCAACACGTATTCCCGATCTCACATTTCCATTTCTGTTAAGGACGCGGCATTCTGGAACTTCACTTGGCACGAGAGCGCTATGCACGATCTTCCCGCTATGATCGATTACGTCAACAACATCAAGAAAACAGTTGATTTACTATACATAGGTCATTCGATGGGAACGACAACATTGTTCGCATTGCTGTCATCTCGTTTAGAATATAACTCCAAGATAAAAGCCGCATTTGCGATGGCACCAGTAGCTTATATGTCCAAGGTTCAATCTCCGATAAAATATATTTAGCTCCCTATTCGGATAACATAGAGTGGATAGCAAAATACCTCGGTGCCAATGAGTTTGTTCCTCAGAGTGTTATATTTAAATGGCTCGCTAATACCGGATGCACGATAAACAGCTACAGCGAAGACATTTGCCGTAACCTACTGTTCCTTGTAGCTGGCTTTGATCCGAAAGAATTTAATGAGAAAAATTTCCCAGTTATATTGAGTCACACGCCCGCCGGGACTTCTACAAAGACTGTGTTACATTTTGCTCAAGAAATCAGAGATGGTGGAAAATTTAGGCGATTTGACTACGGCTCTGAAAAAAATGTTCAGATTTACGGGCAGAAGACTCCGCCAGAATACCCCGTCAGTAATATAACTTTACCTATTGCTCTACTATGGGCTGCTAATGACTGGCTGAGTAGTTTAGAAGATGCTCAAGCGCTGTACAATCAGTTACAGAATCCTATCGAGTATTACCAAGTTCCTATGAAAGAATTTAACCACTTGGATTTCTTGTGGGGAATTGACGCCCCTACTCTTGTATACGACAAACTTCTAACTATGATGAAAAAATACGACACAACACCACATTTTTGGAGTTTTCCAAAGTTTAATTATTTCCTATTTAAAGGAACAAATAATGATAAAATCAAATGCTACGCTTTTATTTTTACTAGCAGCGGGAGGATAATAGAAGATTTTAGTGAAGACAAATTACATAAACATTTATTTAAATTTAATTGAGAAAGTGATAAAGGAACTGCCATAGTAAAAATCTACCTCATATTTTGTAATAAAACTAAGTGAACAATAAAATAATTTTTATGAACTGTTGTAGATAAATAATATTTCTGTAAATCTACAGACGTAATAATAATTCTGAGAATATTGTCAGCATAACATTGACAGCAGCATGACCTTAAGGTCATTTCTAAGATTATGATTGTACATATTATACTTTTTTTAAATATAAGTTTATTTTGCATTTTATTTTATTCACGGATATTTATCTTAGATTATTTTATAAGTATGTATGTGCAACAAATAAACTCTAGGAACAATAATCCTTATTTATTTATTTATTATTTATTTATTTATTTATCTACGCCCGTTGGGCATTTACAAATACATAATATTTTATACAGTAGTTTTACAGTACTTATATAAATTTGAAATATAATTAAAATAAAACAAAATAAAATTAAAAACAGAAGAGCCAAAAGAAAATATACGCTGAGAAAAAACTGAAATATTTTTCATAGAATCAAAGTAATATAATATAAATAGAATAAAATTAAAATAAAGACAAATAATTATTACATAAAAAATTATTACAAAAATAAAAATTACATAGAATTATTAAAGTAATTTATTAAGAAGGACTTGAATCTCTGGATATTGACATTAAATAAATCGATTGACCCGCAATGCTCGTTACCCAACCTGTGTAATCTGGGTATAGGAGAATGAACATAATAATTGAGAAAATAAAACTCGTAAGAGTTAGTCAAAACACAATATGCCATGAAATATTATAAAGAATATTTTTGATTGCGTGAGTTCGTGCAAAACTTATACAAAATATAAAAAAAGATTAAATGTGATTATTGCCATATAAAAAAAAACTGCGGTTATTAAAAATATTTAATTGTATAAAGCTATAACATTTTCAAGTATATTATTAAAAACTGGTTGCGTATTTTCTTTAAGAATTTCAGCGATAAAATCATCTGTTAGTTG
Source organism: Micrasema minimum (assembly GCA_022494985.1). Classification (NCBI taxonomy): domain Eukaryota; kingdom Metazoa; phylum Arthropoda; class Insecta; order Trichoptera; family Brachycentridae; genus Micrasema; species Micrasema minimum. Next base: position 7,502 of record JAGVSP010000607.1, read on the forward strand.
GTTGAACTCCTCCATATCTGCAAAGAAAATTGGTTGCAATTATTTTTAAACTCATTGTAGATTTTTTACTCATCTTTATAACTATCCAGTTTTATATTGGTATAACTAGGTTCATGGTATATTTTATGCATTCCAAATTATTGATGGGCTGTATTTTATTTTATACTTATCCTAAAACTAAAATAAAATAGATATAATTTAATTAACGGTACCTATATAACCAAGTATGAACAATTCCCTATGTTAACCTAAAGTTAAGAAAAGTGTAGGTTTATTTTTTTTTTTATATACTCAATTATTTTAATTTTGGAGCTGCTGTCAAATAGTCGGAAATAATTGTACCAGAAAACAAGTTGTGCTGGAGTAGGATTCAAACCTAGAGATGCTAATCCGGAGTCCTCAAATCTACCAACCCAAAAAAATTAAGGCTCCAATTATAAGATACATCATTTAATTATCTGCTTTTGAGCACATATCTGAAAAAATAATAGTGATACAGGTTAAAAATTAAATAACTTACTTCTAACAGAAAAATGTCCAGAAAATTCACAAATGGCGAGGCTAATTCCAGATAAATCTTTGATCCCAACCGAGGAATCTCTAGCCCACACAAATATCCTCAAAACCTCTTCATCAGATCCATCCAGGGAGTCTCCAGACATCATGTACAAATTGTGAGCGATATTGTTATCTAGCAGGTAAGACGTCAACTTGAAGACTTGGACACAAACGTCATCGATCTCAGTCTTTCCCTTCACTTGGAAACAGAAACCTCTGGCGGAGTAGTCATTGTCTGTCATGTAAAGAGGACCACTTAAGTGAGGGCATTTCTGAAAATTTCATATAACATGCTGAAATCGTAAGGCATAATCCACACCTATCATTTCATTCACCCACCACTTATAACCCAAAATTTTCCGCGTATGAAGATTTTGTATGAAATCTTTACAAAACTCAAACTTTAAATTCTTGTATCTCGCTTATTAATGATTTGATTTAGAAACGAATTGCACTGATGGTTTGATGATTTTTTTATTTATTTTTCTGCATTCAGAGAAAAATTTGGGTTACGAGCTCATTTGATATAAAATCAGAATCACTTATGAACATGAAATTGTTCACTCCAACAAAAATCGCCATAACTTCCAAAGTATCTAACATAATCGAATGAAATTTTATTTTTTTAAATCAATTATTAGCTAGTTATTTTTCTAAATTTTTACTTAGATATTTATAGAACTGGAGTGTCTGTATAATATGTAAATATGTGACCCGATGTCTATTGCCATTCAACAAAAAAACATAATTCCCCGCAAACGATGAGTTAAGATGAATGAGGAAACATGTTTCCTCAACCAAAAAGTATGACCGATATGAAGATACAAAATTTCATTATGAATGTGTAATACTCACTAGTTTCTCGATGGGAAGTCTATGGTCCAAAACAATCAAATGGTAATGTAAGTGGTTGACAGAAGCCATCGCACATAAACTGTTAAAACCGATCCTCAGGTTTCTGAAAATATTTACATACATCTCTGAGGCCATGGATTACAGGACAAGAAAACAAAATGGATTGACAAAAAAAATAATTTGACCTGATTAATAAGAAATAATAATAATCGAATAGGGCTGTGGTCTAGTGGCAGAGTCGAAGAATCCGGATTAGAATATCTAGCTTCGAATCCCACTCCAGCACAACTTGTTTCGTGCTTTCTGGCACAGTTATTTCAACTAGTTGAAAGCAGCCAAAAGCAGCCATAAAATTGAAACATTTCAGTAACTCAAATTTTTTTTTTTTCTTATAATCATTATTGATACAGCATACAAAGAAAAACCAAAATAGTATACGTAAAACTGGAAACAAAATGAATTTTGCTTTCTAAAAATCACTCCTATGCATCATCTCTTTTTTCATTTACTTATAGTAAAAATTAAGCTCAATTAAATTGAAAATTTTGTTAAGGATTTTCCAATAATACATTGGTGTTGTAATACAGTTAATCTAATGTAATATAATGGTTAGTAATTATGTTTTTATGTAAGATACTATGACACTAAAAAAATTGGTTTGGCAACACTTGAGGTCTTTTCGCACCTGCTGTGGCAGTTGTTTGCTTTTTTGAACAATCTGCAAAAGGGGCACTTTAAGTAGTTTATTAACCACACAAACCTGTTTTTGTGAACTACACTGTGTGTATAAAAATACCCTTATTCGGGTAATGCTCTGGATTATATCAGTAATAAGAATATAAATATTAATAATATTATATTTGTATATAATTACCGGTTAGAGCTTAGGAACATGATTTGCGTTGCTAGAATTAAACTTCTCAATGTGATCACTTGTGGAAGGCACTCGTCCAGATTAGGGCACAATAAACTGTGGCCAGAACATATTGGACTAGAATTCACAATCAACATGTCTCTCGAGCTATCTGAAAAAGGCAATATTAGAAAAAATTATTATCACAGAAATTCTTATAAAATAAAATCATTTTCTAGCTGAGTAATTCAATTCTTATAAATCTCATTGGAAATCCACACAGGAATTGTCATTTAAAAAATATACAGTAAGGACAGTGAAACTTAAAACTCTAGAAAACTGAAAAAAAGCAGCTATACTTATGTATTTTATGCTAGCTATACAAAATTGTGTTTGTCAAACGGAATTTTTGTTTTGGTTTATATTGAGTTACTTTTAAAACACTAGAAATTCATAAAATAATTTGTAGTGGATCGTCATATAAACTGTGAATTTGCGATGTGTGAGGAAGCTTAAAGCTAAAAAATCTTTTGTCTGGTATGTAACTAAGAATTTAATATTTATTTCCATGTATTTCGTAATTAAACTAGAAGCCCAAGCTTTTGTGAACAAGGAAACTCGCTTTATTATGTTTTATAAGTCCTGCCTAAGTCAAACAAAATGCAATCTGGATTGGACAATTTATTGAATTAAATGTAAACTAGTTGGTATTATGTTTTCTTCTAAAAAAGGAGGATGAGAATAACCTTTATTGCTCTTCTGCTTAATTTGGAACATGCATTCGGCATCGGGTATTTTGGTGAAATTAAATTTACTAGGATTAAACTCTTGTTTCAATGAAGTTATTTCGTCCGGTGTTCGTCTTTTAGTAGATCTATCAGGATTAAGCTAAAAAAAGTGTTAATACATGTTTTTTGTGTAGATTATTACTACGAATACTTTCCTGTCTCACCTAATGGCGCATAGAGCGCTGCATCGATACACCAAGTGCAGTGTATCTTGATAATTTATTAATGTAAAACATGATCAGCCTTACGCTTTAAAGCCAGTTCAAGATATATATTTCATATGGAATATAGACCCTGTTGGGGTTTGAACCCGTGAACTCATGCATGGAATACTTTTAATGGTTAAAGATTGTAATTTAAGTGTAGTGACAGTATATTATTATTATTGTTATTATTACTATGGATAATTTATATAGCGCCGTTTTCGTATAAATATACCTCAAGGGCGCTTTAAATATTGAATTTAAAGGCTCGGGAAATTTAAAGTGAGTGAAAACTCAATTTCTGAGTAGAAAATACCATTATAAAAATTAATCAAAAGATTTTGAGAACATATAGGTCTTAAGTTTCTTTCGAAACATCACTTCACTCTCACAGTTGCGCACTTCTGGTGGGAGAGCATTCCAAGCCACAGGGCCCGCAACCGCAAAGCGCGCTCTCCAAACTTTGTGCGCTGATTACGGATCGGTACTAAAACCCTGCCTATAGCTGTAGATGTAGCTGATCGAAGTGTGAGACGTCTTTCAGCTAGTTCATCTGGAATGCAAAGCTCTTTTAAATACTCTGGAGCGGCATCATGCTGGAGTGATGTGGTCGAACTTAGAAATTCCGAAGATAAGTCTAGCTGCAGCCTTCAATACTGATTGATATTATAAGTACATAGTTTGTACCTATAACAGATATATTAATAAAAAATAAATGTATGAAGCTGTATTGTAACATTTTTGTGAATAAATAAAACTTACAATTCAAAAAATTATGTGTGTCTGAATGTTTTGCAGCAAGAGAACCCAAATTATTGTTATTTTTTGTGTGGCAGACAGAATTTCGTGTATTGATGAAACCGACCTACATAACACCAGGATGTTTTACTTCACTTCTTTCTTTTCTCTTATCTACACCTAATGATACGCTGCATTTTTACGCCTAATGCAGTGCATCCTCATATTATTGTACTTACTTCGAATTTAATATACGAGGACCGTTTTTTCAAAGTGATTTACAGTTTTTACAGGCGAGACATTTTCATGTTTGAAAAATGTTGTGTACCTACAGTTCTGCCACGATAAATAAAAAAATTAAAAAATATAGAACAATGTGAAAAATAATTGTTCTAGTGCAAAATTCTAAGGAAAAATTCAAAGACTGCGATTGTATGGAAAAACAGCCATGGGTCACATGAAGGGGCGTCCTCTTAAATGCGTGATTGGGGAAATATAAAAACATTTTTTCATTGTGCCGTTTCTGAGCTAGAGGAATTTAAATTTTGTATGAAAAAAAGTTCGCAACAACAAACATAAGATGATAGATTGTTAGCATGATTACATAAGCATTGGAAAAATTAGCATGTTACAAGAAAATTGGTAGGTATTACTGTTTTTTCATTGTAGAACTTTCAAATAATATGCTTAAATTTTACACTATTTTTATTGTTGGATGTTGCCTCTCCAACATTTTAGCATTTCAAAAACGTGGTACGTGGTAGGTATTTAATACGTTAGCTATTAACAGAATATAAAACACTGTTATGTGTTACTATTGGTTTATTCTATAAAAATAGAATTTACCTACACTACCTGGTTTCGGGAGTAACGTTCTCCCATCGACTGGTGAAAAGACACTAAATTAGAATACAGATGTTATACAGAAAAATACACAAAAAATTAAATTGCAATACTTAAGAATCTAAACACAGGGGTAACATAAATATTGATACATAGAAGTGATAGAAAAAATCGAAAAAAAACACATCTTGGGACAGTGGTGATGGTAGAATACTAAGAAGTTGTACAAAAAAATTGATAATTAATTGCTTGCTAAAGTGTGGCAGTTGATGTACTGGGGTCTTGAGGGGAGGTATGGGTAGGGGGGTCTTGAGAGGGGTAGGGGTCTAGGGAAGTAATTTGAGAATTGCGTTTTAAAGGGAAAGTATTGCAATTTTATTTTTCTGTATTTTTCTGTATAACATCTGTATTCTAATTTAGTGTCTTTTCACCAGTCGATGGGAGAACGTTACTCCCGAAACCAGGTAGTGTAGGTAAATTCTATTTTTATAGAATAAACCAATAGTAACACATAACAGTGTTTTATTTAATCATAATTCATTATGAAGTGTTACAAAGTGAATGCCGAATCAATCAACAAAATTAACAGAATAACTTACCTGTAAAAGAAATGCATATTTTCCTAGTAAAACCTTTTCTTTTTGTATTTCGAGTGTGTACCTGAAAACGCCAGGAACATTGTGGAGATTAATCCACTTTTCATCATAGAGTTTGTCAAATTCCAGTTTTCCGGAATAATCAGTTAAATTGTTACGAAGATCAGAAAATTGGTATTCAAATACTGAATTCATGTTTCTACAACTGTATTTATTTGCGCTCCCAACTTTCTTGGTTTTTAAAGGAGTGTGTAGTTTAAAAATTAAGTGGTAAAACACTTTTATGTATCGTTGGATTTACTAATACATTTATAAATAAATAATTATAAAAATGTTACAGTCCCGTACATTTTGGGCCACTTGACACTTGACACACAGATTTGCAGTTTGCACGGATTATTGACTTGACATTTGACAACCATAGATTTTGATACGATATACGATGAGATTATACGTGATGGGGCAAGATAGGCCCCCTACTCATTTGGCCAGCGATGGTTTTCAACGTCCAACCCTCTGGCCATCTTTTTCTATCACATTTTAAATGTTGCGATGCCGCGCCGCGCCGCCCCGCGCCCGTGCCCTGCCGGCGAAGTCACCGTTCGTATTATTATTTTCCCAAATTTTGAATCATCCTATCTCGCTTATTGATCATCCTTTTTACAAACGGATTACACCGATGGTTTTGCGATGTTTTTGTTTTATTTTTCTGCATTCACAGGAAAATTAAGGCTGCAAGTCATTGCACAGCTTTACCTTCTTTAAAAACACCTCGTTTTTAGAATTAGACGTGTTGTGTTGGTTTAACTCACAGATTATATTAACTGCATTCGCTATCTTCAATCTCTCCATAGACAATCTGTCAGTTTCCCATTTCCATTTTCTTTTTTTCCTTTTCCGTAAAATACTAGTTTGTGGTCTACTAGTTTTGCGCAATCTATCAATTATCAATCCATACCATATCATACATTTTTATTATAATTTCATGCAGCCTATTATTTATTTTAACTGATAGTTCTCGTGGTGTTAATTTGTAAGCCAAATGGCTCTGCTTTTTGTTTTATGACTAACCATTCTTGATTTACAGCGATGTTAACCAGAAAAATCCTGAATAAATTGCTGAACGTATGGCCGAACCCCATACGCAGGGCATCGCAAAAAAATATTCTCATTTCGGACATTTACTCGAAAAAACTCGAAGGGTCCGCGTCTATTCAGGTTTCGTCACTGTTATTCGATTGTAATTCTTAACCTTTCGTTATTGCAACGCGATTATTCGATATGTATTAGTTATTTATATTTTTCCGCAGGGATGGGTTAAAGCTATTCGTATCCAGAAGAAAAATGTCTTTTTCGATGTGAGCGATGGATCCTGCATAGAAAGGCTTCAAGTTTACATTCCGAGAGAGCTTTCTCCCGAGGAGTTGTCTTGGGGCGCCGCTGTGCAGGTGGCTGGCAGCCTGTGTGCCCCGCGGACGCTCTGCGCCAGCACCCGCACCTGCGGCCACGCACGACCTCCGCGGCGGCTCTGCTGCGCGTGCGAGACACGGCCGCTAGGGCTGCCCACGCGCACCTCGCTGCCGCCGGCTTCCTGCTTGTGCACGCGCCCGTGCTCACGGGCAACGACTGCGAGGGCGGGGGAGAGGTGTTCCGCGTAGAGCCGGACTGCCCGGCCACGGTGGAGAGCATGCGGCGGGACGGCCAGCCGCCGCACCACGCCTACTTCGGCCAACCCACTTTCCTCAGCGTGTCGGGCCAGCTGCACCTGGAGGCCGCGGCGCAGGGCTTGGGCAAGGTGTTCTCCCTCGGGCCCACTTTCCGCGCCGAGAACTCCAAGTCCCGCTTGCACCTTTCCGAATTCTACATGCTGGAAGCGGAAATGGCATTTGTGAATGACCTAGACACCCTGCGAGATGTGATTGAGCGGCTGGTAAAGGCCATTACAAGAGCTGTGCTAGAGGAGCGCGCAGGCGATGTCAGGTTCTTGCGGGGAGAGGGTGGGGGCACGGAGTGGTTGAATAAGCCCTTCCCCGTGTTGACACTCAGTGAAGCGTTGGACCTGTTGGGCGAGCGGGGTGCCCCGACAGAGCTCAGCAAGGAGCAGGAATTGCAGTTGGTGGAGGTGACGGGGGCGCCCACGTTCGTGACCCACTGGCCGGGAGAGGGGAAGCCGTTCTATGCGGCACGCTGCCCTGAGCGGCGGAGCTGACGCTGGCGCTGGACCTGCTGGCCCCCGTGGTAGGAGAGGTGGCGGGGGGCAGCGTGCGCGAGGCGTCCCGCGCGGCGCTGGAGGCGCGGGCACCGTTGGGCCTGGACTGGTACCTGCAGCTGCGCTCCTTTGGCGGTGCCCCAACTTCGGGGTTCGGACTCGGCTTCGAGCGCCTTCTGCAGCTGATCTGCGCTATCCCTAACATTAAGGATACAATCCCCTTCCCTCGCTGGCCGCACAATTGTCCGCTTTAGTTATTCCGCCATTGTTACTATGGTGAGTATGACATAAGAAACTTTTTTTTGCCTTAGCGCCTTACATTACTTGAAACCTCGTATAAATAAGCCTGTTAATTTGTGAACAGAAAAATATTTAGTGCTGATAGTAACCAGAAAACTTGCAAATCCATCTCTTGTTGATTTGAAAATAAATAGATGGAAAATCGATAGTCAGTTTTATCAATTTTTCAAAATGCTACCAACCTTAATATGATTCAGTAAAGTAAAACAATAACAAATAAGGCATATTAAAATGGAAATTTCTGGAGCTAGGAAGGATAAGGCATTAGTCCATTTTACACAAAATATTTTTCATGGTGTTTCGCTTAGTCAGTGAACTCCTTAACATTGTATTATGAGGCATAAACCCATTTTCCATATCCACTTTACCATATTAGAACTGTATCAGCAAAATTGGATTGGTAATATGTTTATTTTCATAGTTGGTGTTGAGAGATAGTAGTTATGCAGATAGCCAGTCCACAATTCAGACAAAACTAAGATAATATTGCTACAGGTTAGAGTACATTTCATGTTCTGCTAAAACAGCCAGGCAGCTTTCGTATTATAAAAATTCGATTATAAAAATTTCACCTGAAATCTGCAACACCATACAAAACAGCCACGCCATACAAAAACTTAGGTTTATATTACCTGGCTGTTTTCTGCAGAATGCAATTTGGGACTTCTCTCGCAACCAGTTTCATTCCTCACGTAAATGAAAAAAAAAGTAGTAATCGCTAAACTAATAGATATTTGAGCTACATTACAAAAATTTTAACAATGGCTCTCCAAAAATTGGAAAAAATTGACAAGATGTTTGTATTATGTTACTCCACTTACATTTAAGTCAAGATTATAATGAAATGTCTATAATATTATAAAGATTGCAAAAATGAATCTAATATTAACTTCATAATTAGTTTCCAATAGAGGTTTAGCCATCTAATTTATCTTCCAGCTCATCTGGTCTTCTACAGCACATCGTGTGACACTGAGCCCCCATTCCGCATTGAATATAATGCTGCCTTATAATAACTCTTTATAACCATTTTTATTTTGTTATTAAACTATCTGCCGATTTGTGTTTCACTGGGGATTGGGAAAGAATGATGGGGTTAAAAGAAACAAAAAGAATACTATTAATAAATAATAGATGATTTATTTAACATAACAAGGGTCTTATAGATAAATGTCGACAGGCGACGCATCACATTATAGAGCACAGGGCAGAAAGCTCTTGGCCTCGCTGCTCCGGATGGCATATATGAAGGGAAGTCTCGGCCAGGGCGGGTTTGATGGAGACAGGGACGGGTGGCGGGGACGGAGGCGCAGGTGGCGGCTCTCTCACCACCTCCTCCTCCCCTGGGGGTGGTGGCTCTGCAGGCGCGACGGCCGCAGTGCTAGTGATGTTGATTCGGATCCTAGGAGTGCTGCCTGGGGGCACAGGGAGGTGTGCGGGCTCCAGCTGCACGTTGCCATCGATGGAACTAACCACCGCTGCGTGAGTTGTGTCTGCGGTGGCTGTTATCACCTCCTCTGCTGTGATTATGGGCTCGTCATCTATTAATGAAGAGAAAAAATACTTAATAACCCATTACTTCACTACTTCTCAAAGTTTATACCTTGCACGACAAAAATGAATAGAGAAGATCCAGAAAATTTTAATTTCAGATGGTTTATGCTGCAGATTCTTAATGAGAAAAAGTTCCTTTTTAAATACGCCAAGATGACAACTAAAAGCTAAAATATTCCTGTACGTTCCAGATCATAGTAATTTTGAATATTTTACACTGAGAACTATGGGGCCATAACTACAGATGACATTTTCACAAGTAATTTGAGTCTGAATGCTTGGAAATCTTCAATATTTGAATATTGTTAGATTTTGTGATCACAGTATTGTTTGGATTTTTTAGCAGCCGGCTCTAGTTCTCATGGTACGATTTATGTTTGAATAATGAATGGAAATTATCCAATCTAAGATTTGATACTTCAAGAACTTCTAGTTTTTAGAGTATGACAATTTAATGATTAATTAGTATCGCAGTGTTAAAAAATACTACAGATTTTCAATATGGGGGTAACTTATTTATTTGTAGATCCTGAATATAGATGTTGCGTCATCATTACTGATAGTAATAAAAATAAATAAATATTGAAGCAACAAATTGATATAGCGTCCCGTCTATATATTTAGGATCGGCAACTATACGAGTCAGTGCAGATAAGTATTCATGCTGCGATACGTTTTTCTTATAAACAAAGCACGAAGGAGTTCTTCTTAAATTAGATCTAAGGTTCTTCTTGAGATGTCATCTCCCAACTGTCAACCTCCATCTGGTTGTCCAGGAAGTCGGTAGGCAGGAATGTATCACAGATTTGGCGATTCTATTTTAGTATCCATTCTCTAAATGTACGCAAGTCCTTCTCTTTTTTCTATTTCACACCTGATAATTCCTTAGAATTTTCATCATTCTCGTTTCAATTCCATGTCATCAAGGAGTAATACAGGTTTCGTAAATTTTCGCTGTACTATATTTTCTCATGTATGGCTTTTTCCAGATGTCATATTTTAGACACCCCAAGATAGCGGTGGCTCTATTACTTTAACTGCCCAAATTGCTCAATCATTTTATTTTCAAGAGCGAGTTTGCACTTTACTGGATTCTTTGAATAAGTGAGACTGGTTTTTTCAACAGAGTTCGCTATGTTGTACAGTTATGATACTAAATGGAACTGGTGAGGTATTTTTGCCTCGGCTATAAGTATTGTCATCTATGTAGCAATTACATAGAAAAATGAGAGTCGGCACCACCACGATGGACAAACACAAAAACATGTGTGTTAGATCTTTTCACCACCACGATGATGAGATTACATTAAAAATGTTGGTTAACGATACAAAACACAGGGTTTGCTTGTACACAAGTAAAGACATAATGTTTAAAATTACAAACATACAGTGATACAAAAGGGGCGAAATAAAACAACATGTAAAATATTTATTTTTTATTCGGGTTTAGTTTTAGAATTGATAAGAATGCAGTTAGGATAAAAATAATAACAGCGGGAGAAAATCATTCCCAAGTTTATGCACCAAGAGAATGTGCTGTTTTGGTTTGTATTATGCACCTTAATGATCTGATTACAAAAGGATGATCAGTGATCAACCAAACATTTAACACTTAAAAAATCTACACACGTCACATACCCAATAAGGAATAACGAATATGACAATAAGAAATGAATAAGAGTGTTGACTCACCAGGGTCGACCGGCTCCTGCTTGATCCTCAGGTTGGCGAAGTCGGGGTGAGGATTGGCATCCCTGGCGGCCCGCTCCCGCTCCGTCTCCTCGTCCGTGTCCGCGTCCTCCACCACGATCTGCACCACGGGCTCGGCCTTGATGACCACGTCGTCGTCCTCCTCCACCAGCTGCACCTCGTCGTCTTCCTCTTCCTCCACCGGGGGCTCCTCTTCTTCCTCGGCCGGGGGTTCCTCCTCCACTTCGGCTATTGATTCGTCCCCCTGAGACTCGGGCTCCACGCTGGCGGCCTCCTTCTCTGCCTGGGCAGCCTACAAATGTCATAGTTTATTATTAAACGCCGAGATCCGACCCGAAAGAATGGAATAGACACGAAAATGGCCAGGATAAATGCGGTACACGGAAAAATAAGAATAGGCCTAATGACATACGACCCATTATTGCACCACAGTTGGTCACAGTGGTGCAATAAATTCAAACCAATTTTTTTTGTAATAATATGGCTTTTGTCAATCGCTTCTGGTATTGAGAAAGTGTGTCACCTTGTACTCTTGCAGGCACTGGGGATGGTAGTTGTCCCCTAAGTAGGCCACGGCCCGGCGCAGCTGCCACTCCTCCGACTCCTGGTTGTAGTACTGGTGGAAGGCGTCGCCGCAGTGCGGGCAGCGCAGCTGGTGCGGCGGCGCCGAGGGCGGCGGCGCGGCTACGCCCTCCTCATCGCGCTCGGGGCCGACCGCCTCCTCGCCCTCGCTCTCCTCCTGCTGGCGCTCGAACCAGCTCTTCTCACGCTCCTCCAGGTCCTCGATCTCCTCGTACTGCACCCAGTCCGAGATGTCGTAGTACCAGGGCCGCGAGTGCGGGCGGCGCTGCGAGTCGCGGTCCGCGCGGTTCTGCCGGAAGTGCCAGTCCAGGTGCTGCGAGTAGCGGACCGTGTGCTCCGGAGGGAAGCGCGCCCCGCAGCTGCCGCACTGCATGCCTGCATGTAGCGCTCCAACCAACGCCGTTTGCTTTCTATAATACATAACCGTTCTTTAAACAATCTACGTACAATTGACACCTCTGTAGACGTGATAAAACACCTATCTTCATTGCATTCTATTCATACAGCAAAAGCTGCCTGTCTATAATGATAATAAAAGAAAAAAACATTTTCTGCCCATTGAATATTATTCAAAAGTTGGAGGTAGCCAAGTTGCTGAGTTTGTGGGCTTTGTGTTGCCTTGCCTTTGGCAATAATAACATGGCATAATAACCCGAATAATAATAAGAAAAACGTATTTTAAAGGCCGTGGAAACTAACGAACTTTGTTACATCACCTTTACCAATGGAACTTTTTACCATTGATCTTAAAGGGTTATCATCTTACCAAAGACCAGCATGAATGTTTATTTTAGATAACCAAAATACCTATAATTTCTATATCAGCAAAATAAAATAATTCAGTACTAAGACTTACACTTTGAGGGTCTCCGGCTTGAGCAAGTTGACGGGTCTCACGTTACCAACAGGTTGTCGCACCGTTGTCTTTTCCAGGGGGGCGGGCATGGGTGGGAAAAACCTGGGAACACTAGGGGTGGGGGCGGCTGGCGTGGCGACGGTGGCTCCGGCTGACCCCAGGATGCCAGAAGCCACCAGCTTGGCGAACAGGTCTCCCACATTTATACTGGTGGCTGGAGGTGGCACACTTAAGTCCGGCGGGGCCACGCTGTAGCTGCTCAGGCCTGACAAGGCAGCCGGGACTGAAGGCACGATGCTGGCGAGCATATCCAGCCCTGCCGCCACCCCTGAACTCTGGCTGACTGCGGGGGCAGCGACAGGCGCGGGCGTCGGCGCGGGCGGCAATGGTGCTGGACGGAATCCTTCCATATTCACGATGATAACTTCACCAGCCTTGATGCCGTTGGGCAAGACAGATATACGGAAAAAGTGCTTTTTACGTCCCACGTAAATGGGCTTGGGGAGACCGCCAAATTCGACTTTGTAAGGGCGCTCGTTGATTAGAATAGTACGTAAGGCGTCAACGAAGCGCAGAGTGTGAGGTACTCTTCCCAGTCTAAACACTTGAGGTTTAGCATCCAGGAAGACCGGCATCATGGAAGTGGCGTCTACAATTAGTTTAATCTTGCCAGCGACTAGATCTATTCGTCTCTCTGTACCTATGCTGACTTGAGGGGCCGGTCCTTCTAACTTCATTAGGCGTACTTTTCCTCCGATTAGCACAGGAATTGGAGGTCCTCCGAAAAAACACTCGAACCAAGAATCGTCTATAAACAGTTCGCGAGTTGGAGCTCCGAAGCGGATACGGTGGGGTTCGCCTCCTATAATTACTGGGATATAGTCATCTTTTACGTTAAGTAGAAAAGATTCTTCGTCAAGCCACAATCTCCGTTGTCCCGGTTGGAAAGATATTTCTCGAGGGTCCTCCCAGTCCAACATGACAATGGCCGTAGTCCCATAAAACCGGATTTCTCTCGCTACTCCGTCGATGGCAATACTTTTCATCGTGTCTCTCGCTACATAGTCTAGTACTTCTTGCGGTACAGGGGGAAGGGGATCGCCAGAGTTGCCCCCCAGTAAAGGCGGCGAGGAGCGACCTTCAGGAACATAAGGCTTCAAGGGACAGGGGCCCAAGCATGACCCGCTCACGGGCAGGGCGGGTACGGGCTGCTGGACTTGTACGGGGGCGGGGATAGGAATACTAGTTCTCCAGGCGGGCATCGGAGGGCCGCGAGGCCTGAAGTTGCGAGGGCCTCCCCACTCGGGGCGCCCCCTCCAGCCCCCGCGAAACCCTCTCGGCCCGAGCATGGGCCGCGAGGGGTAGCGCTCAGGCCCCCGCATCCGCATGTCCATGTCAGGTGTTGGAAGGATAGGGGGGCGAGGTGGTACTCGCTCATCTATATCTCCATATATGGGCGATGGAGTGGGGGAATGACTGCGTCCACTGTCCGAAGAATCTGTCTCCTCCTTCCGCAACATATGCAAACGTCTTTTTGAGGCCTCCAGGGACTCTTTCCTTTTAGCTTCGCGTAGTTTCTGCCTTTCATTAAGTTCCAATACTTGCATAAGTAGAACGTTATATTGCTGCTTATCAATATTGCCGGTTTTGAGTTGCTCTTCTGCTTGGGACATGATTATTTTGATATTTCCGTCTAAACTGTTGCCATCCAAATCCACAGTGGGCTTTTGTCTCATATCTGTATCTTCCGAGTTCCGTGATTTTTTGCGGCCCTTATTGGTGTCATCTGAATAAAATAATGAAGCGATTAAAAGATTACACAAGGAAAATGTATTAGCGAGGTAGCGTGTGTAATACCCACCAGTGAAGAGTCGTGGGCGTCCGAGGGGATCCAATTCCCGGGTGGCTTCGGCTAGTTTGGCTCTCACACTGGCGAGGTGCTCCGCCCCCACGGGGCTAGGTAGCTCCTTCACGCTGGCCCAGCCATTGCCCTCCTCTCCTCCCTCTGCAGTGATCCCCCCCAAGGTACGGAGGTCCACATCCTCTGCTCCAAACAGTCTGGAAAAAGAACTGATTGGAAACAAGGGCAAATCACTAAATAAAATCTCTGTACCAAGAATGAAAATCCTAGTTTTTTGATAAATTCTTGTTTTTTCCATACTTAAGTGTTGATAAAGTTTAAACTATTACCTATGATCAAGCAACACCACTCTAACCACTTCATTTAATCCTCACTCTTTACTGTCCTAAACACAATCCATCTACTTCTGAACTCCTTTTGTCCGAAATAGTATAACCAGTATGTATTAATTGTAAGTCTGTATTATTTAATAAAGTAAGTAATTACTCACGCGTCTAGCTTCTCCGACTTGCTTTTCTTGATGGGCTCATGTTGACTAGCATCAGAGGGAGTTCTCTTGCGTGCCGGGGGCTCCGCAGCGGGCGGGGGGACCTCCGGAGGCAGGGTGCGCAGGTCTACGTCGCCCAATGTTCCGCTGTTAGACGTTACCGGGGCTACTGGTGTTACTAGTACTGAACATAATACGACATTTTAATCATCAACCCTTTGAACTCTATTTTACACATTGAAAATTTAAGACATTCGCAAAAATGAAATAAACTGATTGATTAAAATATATATATATATAGTACTATAGAATTTAAAACTACACTACGGTTGCGGAAAATTAGTAATTTTATATACTAGGGCAGGGGTCGGCAGTTTGTCAAGTGAGAATAATTTTTTGAGCATTTTTCAAGATTTGTTTTCCATTCCAAAAACCATTTTCTCAGGAAATGTTTGGATACAAAGCATTTCTTTGATGTATTGCGCACTGGAATGAGAGAATTTTGTGGTAAATTTTCTGGGTTTGTGCGAGTTTTTTTTCCAAGAAATAACAAAGAATTGACCGAAAACTTCTAGAAAAAACTTGTATTCAAGTGTAATTAGACACGAGCGTATCCCAGTCGGTTTGTAAATTTTAAGTAGGAATATTGTTTTTTCTCAAGCGCGTACATGATACTGGATAGCTCAGAATGGTAGTCAAAGTGTGCGTATCACGTACATTCTTATGCATAGGGTGGTTAAAATTAAGACTGAAAAATTACGACCCTAGGTTACGCTTGTCATACTTTTAGCTGCTACCAACTTTTGGAAGTATAGTGACAATTTTATTTAATCCGGTTTCCAAATTATTCATAGATATTCCAGTAGCAAAATAGTTTATATTATATATTGATAATCGGGATAGTACCTGGAGCTGGAGACTTGGGACAGGCGGGGGGAGTGGGGGCAGCAGGCGGGCTCGGTGAGCGCTCTCGATTCCGTCGCATGTAGTTCCGGTCTTTACTGCGACCTTTCAGCTCCTTGAAGGTAGACTTCGCTTTATTGGGCAATGTGGATTTACTGGGGGCTGGTGCTGGCACAGCAGGGGCCACTACTGGAGGAGCGACGACAGGAGGCGCGACGACAGGTGTTGAGGGAGCTTCGTCATCTTTAGACTTCTTGCTCCGCTTCCTGCTGGATCGCGGCGATTCCTTCTTCCTCTTGCTGGGAGAAGGCGGCCGCTCCTTTAGCTTAGGGATGGGCGGCAGCTTGTCTATGCGCGGGGGCGCGGAAGGTGGCGAGGGCTTGCGCGGGGCAGGCGCCGGCTTGGTGGGCGAAGGCACTCGCTTCGTGGGCGAAGGCGCCCCCTTGCGAGACAGGCGGGGGTCCCGCGCCGGTGGTGCTGCGGCGGCCGCGGCCGGGGCCTGCCGGGCCAGGCGGGGGTCGCGGCGCCGCGCTGAGTTCACCAGAGCGGGGCTCACAGGAGCTATTCGGGGAGGCACGGCCACCTGCTTGAGAAAATACATATATAATACTGCAAGCGTTGAAATACACAACTAAATATCAATGGCATTTTTCATCAAGTAGGGAAGTTGAATCATGGAAAGCTCTCTGGTGAACTGATTAGCGAACAGTTTTCTTAGGTATCTTTTAAACATAGAACTTGGTTGCTAGAGCATGTATTATATTGAGTTTAGAATTGTATTTTTATTTATACATATTTTACAATTTTTTTGCGCAAGAGTATGTATTGTGTACTTTTATTTTTAATTGAACATGTATTTATGCACCTACTGACGAGTTGCAGTAGCCAACTCAGTAGGACATGTATTGTTTTTTTAGATTATGTATATCGACGCCTCCTACGTATAATATCGCACTCACCCACCCACAAATCGTCGATTTTGAGTTTTTGGTGGATTTCGTCTGTATTTAAGTATATCTTTAATTCTACCCAAACACAAAAAAATTATTTTGCCAATAATAAGGGCTTTTTTGGGGCGTAATTTGTCGTATCTACAACCAATGCATATGAACGAAAACATTTTCAAATGCTCCTCCTGTAAAATTGCATTTTGTGGGTTACGATATTATACGTAGGAGGCGTCGATATATTGAAATAAATATTTTAAACAAATTAAATAATACAATATCATTGAAAACACAATGTTTTCTGCACATTAAGTAAATCAAAGGAACTTTTTACCACAGTTCTTAATTGGTTGAAAACCATTTCGACGGCCGCTAGAACATAGGACATATTAATAGGCAATCAAATAAAATAATTAGAATGTGTGACGGTACTCACTGGGACCGGTCTGGGTTTAGGTGGGACGCTGGCTGCAGGGACGACGGTGGTTGTGCGGTCCAGGGCCTTGCGCTGCTCCTGCAGCTGCTTCCGCGTCTTCTCCAGCTCCATCTCTATCTTCTTCTTCTGCAGCTGTAGTAGCTCCTGCTCCTTGCGGGCCACGGCAGCCCGCATCTCCTCGTCCTCAGTGGCCGCCCTCCCCAGGAAGTTGGGGTTCACGTGGATGTTGGTCTGCGGGGGCCGGGCTTGGATCGGCCAGGCTGGGTCCACCAGGTTGACCTTGACGTCCAGTTGGTACAGCTTCATGGCTGGGAACACGTCGTGCCAAGTTTCCCTGAGCTTGAACATCTGCGAACGTGTCTTTTCGTCCACCTGCGCCGCGTAAACAAGTTTTGTTACAGATTTGTCTTGTCCGACTAACCCATGTCTACTCATTACCTGACAAGTTCCCTCCTTAATACACCTTCATTTACATAACTCTTTTTTTCTGTACAGCTAAACCAACAAAATCATAATTTCTTTTTATTATTATGTACAAAAGGATCTTATAAAAAATTAGTTTGGATTTATTCAGGGAAGTATTTTAGATAAAAAACCAATCGAGGCGGTTCAAATAACTTTCGACATTATTAACACAATGCTTTTTTTAGATCTGTGTTTAAATTTTACACGAAACCCATCACAAATTTAAAAGTAAACCATTTTAAAAACATAGAGAAGAAAAACTGTAAAGCAGTGATGGGGAAATGGCAGCCTGCAACGTTTTTCAATCTGGCCCTCGATTGATACCAGAAATTTATATTCAATTTGGTCCTTAACAAACAAAATTCGATTGTTTATTTGAAGTAAAGAAATCTTTGTCAAAATCGAAATTCCCTAATTAAGGAAACACGATCAGAAAATAATTTCTATGTTTGGGTCGTCATATAGGTATATATGAGCAAGTGTTTTCAGCTATGAAACTTCGTAAAAATAACACTAGGAACAAAAATGAGCACATTTAGAGTATTTTAAAAATTATATTGAGTAATTGGAGCCAAATTTTGACATTCTAGTAAATGGACAATCAAAATATTTATTGCACCGATCGTGACCAGCACGTCAAAATAATATTGATTTTTTTAATTATTATTACTTTCAATAAATCCTTTTTGGCCCTATTAAATGTTGTAATTTCTTGATATGGCCCTTTTCAAATTCTATTTCCCCATCCCTGCTGTTAAGCAATATTTTCAAATAGTGCATTTAAGAGGATGCGCTATAACGTGAAAGCGGCAGTTTCTCCGTACAATCGTAGACCTTGATTTTCTCCCTGGAATGTAGCACTAGAGCAATGATTTTTTTACACTTTCTACATATCGGCAAGAAGCATGATTGCATCGTCTTATTTTACTCATAATTTATTTGCAACAGGAGATAAATAAACTATTTAAAAGATAAAACAATAAAAACACGCTTCTGGAGAAATGGCCGCGGGTCACGTGACAGCGTATTCTCTTAAGACAAAAATATTATTGACAGGCAACATAAAAAACCAGTGACGGCACACTTGAAATTTTTAAAGAAACAATATACCGCCAAATTAATAAATAATTAAAGTGTATTACATGGAGAATATAAAATGTGCTCAGAAAACGTTATTTTGGAAACCATTTTACTTACTAAACACAGTAATTTCCCTAAATTAATGCAGATTGTTGCGGATTAATGAAGCTGACAACTTAAAATTACTACGATGTATCAACCTTGAAGGACATTTTCATCTTGAACCCCCACACTCACTCTGTGGCCACTGTTGAAAGCCACCTCACCCGCCTTTTTCTTCCAACCCCGGAACGCATTTTCTATCCAGTGTGATAGTGGAACAGGCTATCCGTATAGTCATTAGTGCAAAGACAGTAAAATGACAGAAAATTATGGAACACAGCGATACAGGTCAAACAGCTATAAGCTTTCCGCCTATCATCCAATAATAAAATTTATTCCACTATTTCAATTAACAAAACCACAGTTTTGAAAAAGTGTTATTATTGGTGAAAATTTTACTCAAAGCAGTTTTAAAAAATATCTAGTGGACAAATGATTTGATACTGAATACAATATATTTTTAGCAGATCTTTTAACTAATAGTGGGATGCAGGTTTAACGATAGGCATACGGACGGCATGTTAAATAAAATTAAGTAACTATAATTTATTTAATATTTACAACAGATATTTAACAATTAATTACAATATCTTATCAGTGTTGTCCTCGCGTAATCTTAAGATAAAATAAACAGAACTTAACCGATGAAGAAAAGGAAAATTTACATTGTTTTAAATTGCCACCAGAGTTCGTAAAGATGGAAGGAAAAAAAGACTTTTCAGTAAATGTTACAAAATCAACATTGCGACCCAAGTGTTTGTACATAATAAATATACCGACAAGTCACCGAACTGCAGAGATGAAAAGAATACCATTGACAACTATCAGATGAGTAAATGAAAGGAAAGATGTTGCAGAATGTTAGTGATATTGATGAAGAAGATATAGTTACCTGTTTGAAGACTTTGCAGAACATGTTGACGATGATCTGCGAGAACAGCTGGGTGTACGCTCCGCCCACATTCTTTATAATGGAATCCACCAAATATAATACGGGCAGCTTAATCTCGGGCTGCACCTACGCACAACAAGGGCCACTTCACTTCCTGGTCAACCCCTCCCCCTACTGCTGGGAGGTGTGGCCCGCTTACACAATCACACTCCGGCTGTATCACTTATGCGGTACATTAACACCTGGGAGACTGGTACTGGAGGGAGTAGGGAGGGGGGAGGGGGAGGCCAAACTTCCACTCCTCTTACTTCTCTTCACCATTTCTCTGTTCCCAGTTGTCGGGTGGTGTATCAGACGGCCAGATAGAGAGCCTTCTTCTTTGTGTTGATTTGGAAAGAATCGGGTTCAAAAAGGTCGGAAAACATAGGAAGCCATTTGCCATCATGTTGAGGCAGGTTGAAGGATTGTCTCGTGTTATTTCATAGTAACTCAAAAGGCACACATATCCCGGGCTCGCCAAGTGCGACTGTCGCATCACATCCACTTAGATCGGATAAATGTAAGAGCGGAACGCTAGTATTGTGATCGCACGCATGTAAAGCGAGAGTCGCAGTTGGCGACGCTCGAGATTCGGAGGTGGCCATGAAAGGCATTATACACAGGTAAAATAAACAAGGCATGTTTGCTGTATCAGATTTAATTCAAGTAAAGAAAATAAGTACTGCAGTTTTCTGAGAAATTCTTTATTAGGAATTATCTTATGAAATGATAACATTACAGCGCAGCATCTGATAGAAAAATCATACAAGCAGTATGCATTAGTGAATTATCCTCAATATCTAACCAGTACTGACTCCAATGAGAGCCGATTGTATTGTTGGAACATCGCTATTAATTATTAGGATACTATCAACAACTATACTCATGTTCTACATAAAACATACAAATAAAAACAGTTGACAGCATCAGATGATTGAAATCTGTGAAATCAATCAATATTTTATACATATTCTTCCCGACCAAATATAAAATAAATCATATTGTAAATTAATCGTCTGTAAATTAAAATAATTACCGAAGGTCTCATTCGAAAAACATCAAAAGCCAGTTATTTTTTATGGATAATTAAAATTCTTAAATATTTTTTCCTTTTGTTTTCACATACATAATATCCAATATAAACAGAACAGAACAGAAATGGTAAACCAGAAAATATATTAGATGGGTGTGTTATTGTACACATTGAAATGATTACAAATATAAATATAAAAAGAGGTTTGCTTTCTTTTTATTTTATTTAACTCGATGTACAGTTTTTACAAGATTTGTTTTATGCACCGAATATAATAAACTAAAGTAACACTTGCGACATCCAGTATTGAGATTTGAAAACAAAATATTTGAAATAATACACTATTAGTAGGGAATTACAGTAATTGCAACTAATTACATTCATATGGATTAGTTAGACTGCGAAAAATTACCCATTTTATTTTTCTTATAGCAACAATGTTATTTGGTATTGGGATTTGTTGGACATTGTACCGTATGGTACGATTGTGTTGTTCGGCTAATATCACAAAATTTAAGCCATGTCTTGAACTTTTTTGTTATTTTATTGGTAATACTACTTTGTAAAGTAGCATAACATTTTTAAGTATATTTTGTATTTAAAAAATATATAAGAATCTAATTTCGAGGACAACCATAACATATTTCTTATTAGGTCTAGACACTTATTGAAATATATTAAAAATATGTGTAGAACATTTACAATTTATCTGTTGAAATAAACAAATCTAACCAAATCAAAGTAAAAAAAATATTTTTGTTTATATTATTTTCGACCACTTAGCAAAAATCAGAGGGATTTAAAAACAAACTACTCAATCTCAATTTTGTAAATTATTTTTAAACTAAATCATTCTCATTAAAATATATGCATTCTTTCTAGGTTTACCATTTCTGATCTAGACTGATCTATTGCGGATTTTAATAATATGTTATTAGAAAAATATAAATTATATTTTTTTATCCATTGTTAGAAGATTTTTAAGGAACGTTACATTCATTTCCAATTTAATATCGATTATTAGGCAAAAAATGATTTCAGAATGGGTAGAGGATATCAATAACGAATGTAACTTTAAAGAGTAATATGGTTTTAAACCAGAGTTAAGTAAATATTTCATGGAATAAACGTTGAAACTTCTGTCTGTTTCCTATTATTTTTTATGCCATGCATTTATAAATGGGTAGAGGTGCGAAAACAGTTTCCTTCCGCTTAATTTTGTTGACTATAGTTATTTAGTCCATGTCTCCAGGTTCGTCAAGTATTAAATGGTTTTGTAGGCATCGGCAATTCGTCCTCTTAGATATCAGTTCCCCTCAAAATTCTTGAACTTGAAGCATATATTATGGGTGTTATATTTTCATTTACAGTCATCCCTATTTATTTTTTTATATTTACATAAGTTAAATTTATACACGTCACTGGAAGAAAGAGACGTTGAATAATTTTTTTAACTACTTTTCATATGTATTAAGGCAAACATACGTTTTTGATGTATGCATGACATGAAGTACTTTATATTTACTAAAAAAAGTAGCAATCTTACAAACGGGTATTTGGTTTCGTAATTTTAAAACACAATATTCAACACTGCTACGCTAATGATTTTAATCACAGCTTGGAATTATTAATGATGAATTTTTCTGCACATAAGTTTTACACAAACAATATGTTCATAGTTTGCTATCTTTTTAGTAAATATGCATAGTGTTGACTATCGTAATAATTAATCCAATTTGATGTGAATTTTCATTCTGCCTTACTACAAGTGTTGTACAGTTCTTTTCTATATTTTTTGCTGCATTTTGATTTAATTACTCAAATAGATACTAAAGCAACAAAACTAAATAATTAGACCTGTATACGAAGCTACTTTTTCTTCAAGGATTACACATAGGTAGGCATAAAAAAAACTAATGTTTTAAAAGAACGCTTGTTGAATCCATAAAAATCAGCAAAACTCAATGTACAAGTGAGAAACTAGTGAATCTAGATACGTCATATTTGGAGTGGATTTAGTTGAGTTTTTTTTATTTTACCCGTTTTTAGTTAAATAAATAGTTAAATAAATTTTTTTTGGAGAAATTTTTCAAAATTGTTTATCCATAAAGAAAGCAATAGCAAAAACTAGATTTAAATTAAAAAAATTATGTAAATTTACCGGTAGTTTGAAAGTTTTTCCGAGAAGAAAAATATATTTTTTTTCAAGCTCAGATTCTAAAGTTATATTACACATTCGGCTTCAAATGTGATGTAGATTCACCAGTTTTCGGGTTGTACTACGAGTTTTGTTACTCCATGTATACAATCGACTATGAAAACAAAATCTGGCATACTTATATTCACGATAAAAAAAATATTGTATATAAAATCGCAGTAGCATGTAGCTACGGATTTTGTGCCATGTAATTAAATGCATATAAGAACGGCTGATTCAAAATAATACTCATAGTTAAATAGGTTTCAAAACTTAATAAAAATTACTTATACTACAGAAAAATCTATGTTGAAATAATATTTTCATAACAATAACAGTCATGCAAACATCATTATGTCGACTAATCAAAAATAAGGTTAATATTGTGCATATTCAGAAGAGGAAATAAATCTTATGTAGCTAGTTTTTTAAATAACAATTACAGTATCATGTTTAAATTTAAAAACTTGATTTTTTTAAAGTTGGACTATAAATTGTATGTTTTCAAATAAATATAATGGTGTAGATTATATTTTTCACTTTGTTTAGAATTTAATGGAACTCTAACTTTTGACTCCTACTTGAAATTTTTAATGAGTGATTGCAGTTTAATTTTTTTCCCTTATTTATATTGCACCCTAAATTATTGATCATCAATCAAAAGTCAGAAGATAAAAAAATTATCCAAACTGTCAAATTGTGAAAAACATAAATTATTTTTTATATGTAACGGACAAACGGTTGCCAAACAGACACAGACCACCTACTCTCCCTTGTCCACACCTAATGGTGCATAGGGTACTACAGTACAGTGAATCTCAATCAATTGTTAAATGAAGGCAAGATGATACACTAGTAAAGAGGTAGTTTATGAAAAAATATGGGCGGCATTCCATTAAATTCTATAAAAAAAACCTCATACACAAAAGTCCATAAGGAAACCAGATCTGAGGAATTGGATAAAAAAAACTCTTTATTTTGACATCGAAATACTAGTAAATTAAAGGCAATGTAGATGGATGTTTTTTAGTACCGCCACGGAGGTATTAAAGAAAAATTTAGAGGTGAAAAACTATTTTGAAATATGCGTATTTTTCTTTACCGGTTATTCATCGGACGGAGCTTGGCCCTTATAGGACCAAAACTGATTGTACATATAGGTATCTACCGATAAGAGTGTAGTTAGTTGTCATGTGAAATCTAAATTTGGCTACTTTGAGAACGTATGCGGTTTTGCTATGTTTTAATGTTAGTTTATCACCGATAATATCCTTTAAATGTGTAAATTCTCAAAAACATTAAAATCAATCAACCTACTTTAAAAAAAATCTAAATATATACTCTCATTATTTACATTAAAATTATTACTTTGAAGATACGTATTATTGAAATATCAATTTTCATGTAAATAAAGAAGAAGTTACATTTAAAGTCTCCTTAAGGAAAATTGATGTTCAGTTATGAGTTTTACAGTCAAGGCAGAGGATATCGTGGTTTTAAAAAAAGAGAAAAACGTGGAAAATAATCTGTAATATCAATAAAGCTAATGTGGTAAACCATGACCTAGATTTTTGCAGGAGTAAAACATTTACCCACTTTCTCTTCATTAACATAAAATCAATTCACTTGACAAATGACAGATAGCCAAAACCATTCTGTTTTTACAACTAGCTATAGGAACTACTACTACTACTTTCCGTTATTCACACCTAATGGTGCATAAGGCACTGCATTGGTGTACCAATCTTGATCATTTTAGTACACAAAAACTGAATTTCTTTAGGTATAAGACTGAATTTTCAAGACTATTGGTAAAAATTTCAGATTCAACGAAATCGTACTATTATGACGTTTAAGTTAGGAAAGAATAAGTTTCGTATGTAATTAAAAACATATTTTTTTATTCAAATTATGTGTTTTATTAAACAAAATCAATTTTACATTTTTTAGGCATGATTTAGCTACCTATAACAAGAAATCAAAACAGCATCCATTAGCGTTCTCTAAACCACAGTAAAAATAATTCATTAAATACAAAGCGATATTCCGTATAATCATTATCAAGAATTAATTTACCGACGAACATAAAATTTATCAGAAACTAGTAGCGCATTTGTATTCGAAACATTATTCAAATGTTAACATAATATGCTATCAACAGTTCCTACACCAAGGCAACATTTTCCAACTTCTCAACTTACAAGACAACCCGTTCCTGGTTGTTAAACAGTAAGGAACGATGGAAGACAGAATTCAACTCAACAATCGGATCCAACAATACTAAGAGCCTATGGAAGTACAGTACTGGAGAGACGAGCGGACACCGATATTATAATATAACAAGAGATTCACCTTGTCCAGATGTTTCTCCACGGACTGAACTATGACTGCGGCGTGCTCGATGCTCTCGTCAGCTAAGATAGTGAGCATGTTGATAAGGGGCTTGCTGTTCACCGTCAAGTCCGCCAGGCTCGAAGAGTACTCGTCGCCTACAACCGCCGACAGCTTCGCCTCGGGTTTCCTCGCACTTTCAAAAGCCATTTCAAATGATCAGGCTTAACGAAACGACCGTTTTATTCCTAAGGGATGTCTGCTACTTTATGCACCTGCAACAGACGAGGAAAAATCAAAATTTCATCACCACAAAACGAGCCGTGCACGTTAGCACTTTGAACAAATGTCAAAAATATGTTTACCGCGCGTTGTAAAAAAGAAAGGACACAACACTACTGCAGCTTTAATTAAATTTGATAACTTTTAACAACTTTTATGAATAAAAAATATGTAACAGATTGCGAGGTGACTGTTATATCAAAATGGCGACGCCTTGATGTCGTCAACTTGCGAATAACGTAAAAACGACTAAATTTATTGAATATTTACCGTCATGACGCCCACATGCTGAATTATCAATACTGGATTATTCCAATACACTGAATACGTAGAAAATTCACAAGAAACAGGTGAAATTGCAAAACTTTAAATACGCACGTACGAGCAGATGGGCGAATAAAACCGAAATAATAGGAATTTAGGAATTCAATATGGCGCTCATAGATTAAAATATGATGGCGTTGGTTTTAAACAAGTTTATCTATGCAATTCGGCTAAAAAATAAATGAGTACCTACTTACTTTGTCCGAAATAAAATAATAAAAAAACTAGAAATTGTAAACAGTAGGTCAAATAAATTTACTTTAACCAAAAAACTAGTGTTTTCCTAAAAAAAAAAAAAGTAGTATAACATAAACAAAACATCAATTAGACATTATTTAAACAAGAATTTGATCATAATATTTATTTGTTATTGATTACATTAATTAGAAGTATAGATAAACAAAAAGGTTTTTTTTAAATTTAAAGAAAAATAGCTTGAACGATTATAATAAATATTTTTAAAAAATTTTAACAGATCCAGTTTTATATTGAGACTCAAGATATACCAGACTGCCTCAGATTAAATTTTGGTTTTGAATTCCGATCCCATTGAACACCCCCTCTACATTCAGGGGGTGATGATTGAACAGAGGCAATTATATCATTGCCATTGCAACAACTATTCTTTCGCAGTTTTAGCCAGAAACTGGAAAGCCAATTTTTTTTTCACCATTTAAACTAAAAAGACGACTCGTTGGTTTGTACCAAATCAAACAAAACTGAACAATATTAATTTTCATTACTAATATCTACCATAACTTTTAGCACTGGCAAATACTGTTTGCAAAAAAAATATTATTTGCACATTTTTTTAAAAGTACTTACTTCTATTGACCAAACAACGAACGAGCAACGAGCGAACAGTTAAAATTTAAATATTATTCTATTGGTTAAATTGGCTACTACCATTGCTCATTGCTATTTCGCTATTGGTCATTCAGTTTATTGTAATGTAATGTGTACTTATCAACAATGTGTCAAATGTCGCGTGAATAAAGATATGGTGGTTGATAAACCGAAGAAAATTAGTAAAAATCATTGATATTGTTTCGCGCCTTAACTGTTTTCATTTTTATGTCTTACAAGTAATCGGAAACCGTATAATTTTGCGACCTTAGGAAGGTCCGTTTTCTCGAAGATTTCCATCGTTGCTGGTAAGTATGGGTTTGATTCACGCGTAGTTTTGAAAAGGAGCGTTGAATTGGGATTGTATATCTGGAGATTGTGTGTGCAGATAGATGGGGCAGACTCTCTCGGAGCCGGTGACGGCCAAGCAGTCGTCAGTGTGCCAGGATGCGCAGTTTAAGGTGGGCGCCTCCTGCATGCAGGGTTGGCGAGTGTCCATGGAGGACTCCCACACTCACATCCTGTCGCTGCCTGACGACCCGGAGGCAGCCTTCTTCGCGGTGTACGACGGCCACGGAGGTGAGCTTTAGTTCGCGGACTTGCAATGACAAGCTTTCAGAAATGGAAGGATTTCAGTTAGTAATAGATAGCTAAAACAGGTGCACATTCGGAGTCGAATAAGTGCAATCAGCGCTATCTCCACTAATGATCAAATTTGTTCTAACCATTAAAAACAATTAAGTTTTATAAAAGCTTCATTTGCAGTAATATATTATGTCCAAATTACGTTTATCCCGTACAAAATTTAATCCAAAATGAATGTTGAATTCCAAACAGCGCCATATTCCGCTTCAAGTAAGGTTATCAATTATTTCAAAAATGTGTATCTCAAATTCTTCTCACACGGAGATATTGCTGATTGGACAAATGGCAAACTTATCAATCAAACTTACTATCAAACTTATCGCCATAAAGGGAAAAACAATATCAGCCGGGCCAGCTAGATATACTTAAGTAAAATATTTTAAAAAGTAAAACTAATTACAGATTTTGATATTAAAAAATATATGTATGAAGGTTGAATGAAGATGAGAATCCTCCTTTTTCCTTCTTTTTCGTATACAATGTGACTATAGACATTTTCAAGCAGACCAATAATATAATCCAGAACTTTTATTTTTATTTTATTTATTTAATTAACGTGTACAAATTAAAGTTACATATTTATGGTCCTGGACTGCCAAATAAGCTAAAAGCTGGGTATTGGCAGTCCTGTTACATATGTGTTCAATTGTATTACATAAAATATTGGCTCTAGTTTAATAAAATACGATGTTATTGCAGGGGCCACAGTGGCCCAGTATGCGGGTAAGCACCTGCACAAGTACGTGGCCCGCCGGCCCGAGTACCGGCTGGGCGACATCGCCGAGGCGCTGCGCCAGGGCTTCCTGGAGCTGGACGCCGCCATGCAGCGCGAGGACAGCCTGCGCGAGGAGCTGGCCGGCAGCACGGCGGTGGCCGTCCTCGTCCGCGGCCGCACGCTCTACTGCGCCAACGTGGGCGACTCGCGCGCCGTTGCCAGCGTGCGCGGCAAGGCCGAGCCGCTGTCCAGCGACCACAAGCCCAACAACGAGGGGGAGCTGCGCCGCATCGTGGCCGGCGGCGGGCACGTCGAGTTCAACCGCGTCAACGGGAACCTCGCGCTGTCACGTGCACTTGGGGATTTCGGATTCAAGGCCAACGCTCACCTGCCACCGCAAGAACAGATTGTAACAGGTGAAGCAAAAAAACCGTGACAAGGCACAGATCATCTTGCCTTTATGTAATTAAATTATAAACCATTTTCAATAAACACTGCACTGCTGTAACTTATGCCTGTATTGGATTAACGGAAGCTATGACCACACCTGTCGCAAAATTAAACATGTCGGTACTGTGATGGCAAAAGGTTATATCTGTCGCACACTATTTTACAGGAGAGTAAAAAGAATGTTTAAAAATTGGTTAGGTAGAATAAAGATGACATTATAAAAGATAATTAAAGTATTCTATACCAAAAGAAGCATGGTTTGCTTTTAGTCTCAGCTTTATCCTTTTGCCACATCAAAGCATGTAACATTTTTAGAAAGGAACTTGAAAAATTACAAAAACTGCAACTATTACCATTTGCCATCAAAGTACCGATGTATTTATTTAACTACCTCGACATACCAGCAGTGTGATTCTGAGTCCGTGAGTATTTAACACGATCTCGTTTGAACAACTTAATGCATAGCTCAAAACGTACTCTTCGTAGTGAGTCTGTGATAATAAGACTGAGTTTACGGCTTTGTGTTAATATTGGGAGTAATTGAGAAAGAATTTTTCGCATCCCTTACAGATCTTCCCTCATATAATGTTTGCATCGTATCTCTATCTCAAAATCTCCTTGTTCGACATTAAAAAGATTGGTGTCTAAATAAAAACGACATCTTACACCTACGAGTTTCGACAGTTCAACAGTTGAAATTAGTCACGGGCTCCGTAGCCAGAGTTAACGCGGTTAGTTATCATCATAGTTATAGGGCCGCGTAAATTCCAACGTTAACTTCGATAGCACAGACTCTGAATCGGACCGCTGGAGACCTATAACAGAGGGGACTGACATCACAAACACCCGGGCTTGAGAAAAAGTACTTTTGATATTTGTGTTTTCTCCAGGATTCGAACCTGAAACTTCTGTATCATGAGTCCAGCGTCCTAGCCAATACGCTACGGAGGCTGCCTCGTATCCAATTGGAACAAAAAATTAGTTGGATCTTTTAACAGTGCATTTTTGTAGCTTAATTATTATATTTAAATACACATTAATGTTTATTTTATGTGTTACAGCTTTCCCAGATGTAGTGGTCCGTAATATCACAGACGATTGGGAATTCCTTGTCATCGCCTGTGATGGAATATGGGATGTTCTCTCCAGTCAGGTGAGCATATCTTAATACAATGCTTATCTACTCTTTACAACTCATTGGGTAATCTACCTTGCTTTGTGAGTTGCGCCAGCTCTAATTTATCTATTATCAGCTCTAATTTATCTATTATCAGCTCTAATTTATCTATTCAAATAGCAACAAATAATAATTTTCCAAGATAAGAAAGAGTTGGAGAAATTACTTTGATAGTGTAAAGGTGAATTCTGCGTCATTTTTCCATATTATGTAATAGTTTTTATTATCAATACTATGGATGACCCAAATGAATTTGACTTATTCCCCTACCTGCTGCCAATTAAATTCATTTCATTCCCAATGATTTTACATAACAAACTGGGTGTTTGTAATCGTTTTTAGAATTGAATTCTTAAAATCCTCCAGTGTTATTGTTCTTGCAAAATCAAAACTTGTCTTAACCTTCTTTCTGTGTGGCACTTAAACGCAAATGGACTGTATACAATGTCTTATCAAATGGTGTACAGATACCAGAAAGTGTTATTTACAATTTTATTTTAAAATCTTAGGGCAGCAATTCCATCACAATAGATCGGTATAGGTTTTCAGTGTTTTCAGGAACTTACTTAGCTGCTCATTACAATTATTATTAGTAAGGAACAGGGATTACCATAGGTACTATTAATGTAAGAAATGCCATCAACGACATCCATCGCATATCAATTTTTACAAAACCCAAATTTTAAATGATCACATCATGCTATTGATTATCTGATTTGCAAACACATTGATTGATGATTTTGTGATATTTGTTCATTATTCATTCTCAGAAAATTGCATGCCCAAAGCCTATTTTGAGCAATCATAAAAAAATATATTTAAATCTAAACGTATATTAATTTAGCATGCTCTCTTTATATTCATCATATTTTTATTGGACAGAGGATTTCATTGCACCCGGTGTTTTTTAACACATTTGTCTATTGAAGTTTTTCTGTAATATAATATTTTTAATGAATAAAATTGTCCTTCCCAGGATGTGGTTGACTTCTGCGGGAAAGAGTTGAAAGCGGGCGCGGAACCGAGCGAGGTGTGCGAGAGGCTCATGCACCTTTGCCTGGCCCCTGACTGCGCCATGGGGGGCTTGGGCTGCGACAATATGACTGTGTTGCTGGTGTGCCTCCTGCCGCAGGCCGAGGGCGACGCCCCTGCCCCGCCTCCCGCGGAGGAGCCCCCTGAGAAGGGCGAGCTGGCATAACACCCCCCGCAGGTAGGCAGAGGCTGACGAAGATGGGACAGGGTACTAACGTGGGCTAATGATAAGATCACGAGTCTGAAGCAAAAATGTCAAGCCAGACCAGAGGTTGCGAAAGTGGTCCATATCGATCCTCAGTTGGGCAATTACAGGAATATCAACATGTAGATACAGGTCTGGTATGAGGTTGAAAACAGCTTTGTACAGTCGATTTCCTTAGGATTAACATCGGTACAAGGTTGGTATAGACCTCGTACCGACCTGTATCTACATGTCAATGTTCCTGTAATCGCCGGGCGATATTATACACTCGAGGGTCGATATAATATAATCGTGGGTCGATCCGATCTAGGGGGTCGAATCAAACAGTGATTTATGGTTGAAATGAATTAAATTTCAATCTAAACGTCGCTAATATTGCTAACAATATTTTATACAGGGGAGCAATTGGAGAGTTAAGAAATTTTAGGAGTCGATAACCAAAAAAGTTTGACAGTTCCTGGGCCAGACTATGTTTGAACTGAACCATCATTATCTACTGTATTATGAAAAATGTTTATATATATTTTAACCTAACTTAACCTACTGTAAATTTTGACCTAGTTTTTAAATACTTGAATGTTACCTATTACCTATAACCTACTGTAAATTGACTTGAGAATTCAGCAACAGCCCTAACATGTTCTTGTATTGCAGGGGAGACTAGCGCCGCCCGCTCCAACTGAAGTACTCTCTTCCCGAGCGCGTGGGTAGTTCACGATAAAGGAATGGACAATAGGGAATACAATGTAATGTTCACCGCGCTAGTGTAAGTGTTAGGTGTCTGTAAATATGATGAGAGTTTGGTACGTAATGTCTAATGTCATATAGAAGCCGAATCGAGTGTACCTGCAAATGTATTATGGGATGGGACATGGCCGAGTGGATTACATAATAAGACGAGAGAATTTCCCCGTGTACATAGAACTTGACCGTCAGATAGAATAAAGCAATAAGTTTTATCTGCAGCCTAGCAGAATTATTCCAAAGATAATGTTGCGCGCCCGTAAATGTGTAAAATAGCCCATGTCGTGTACAAAGCGTGGCATTGTAGACATTAATTGTTCATTTGAATACTTATGTGACATTTCTGTTTATAAATATGGTTTTATTTCCAAAATGTGTAATGTGTACCTAATTTAATTAACTCGCTGAGAAAATAAAATTATTTTTGAATACTATCTAAATGATGTTATACACGAAATACTCTCTAAAGTGTACCTATATATGTATTTTAAACAATTTCTTTCACAAAATTATATATAATTTTTTTATGAAAAATAAATGACGTATGTAGTCAAAATTGTTTTGTTTTATTTTATATATTTTTATAAGCACCATAAATATTGCCCTCACAGTAAGATTCAAAAAACAAATTAAAATATGGATTCAAATATATTTATTTATGTTATTTTTTACTCGGCAGTAAGAGATATAATAAAATGAGATAATTACTATGATACTCGCAATGCATTTCATCCCCTAAAATTGCTATTTTAGTAATAACTTAAGCTCGCTTTATATGAGACAGTTTCTTGTTCAGAAAACTACACAGTTTCTTGTTCAGAAAACTGTGCAGTCTGTCAAACTTCTGTCAAAAGACACGCTAAATATGTGTATTTTGAAACGCGATTGTAAGTTATTATCGTATGTTTGCTCTCAGGAAATTGTATATTTAGCTAATAATGTAAATATGTTATTGGTTTTTTACGTATTTAAAAGCATACAATAAAACAATGTCTACTTAAACGTTTACATAAAAAACATTGACTGTCATGTCAGCTTAAATCTGACACTAGCACACAGTTTTTCATGCAGTTTTAGCTTTATACGGGACCGTTTTCAGACTGCACAGAAAACTGTGTAGTAAAACTGTCCCATATATAGCGGGCTTTAATAACACCTGGCTGCTGACTTCCTGGACGACCTGCAAAAAGATAGGACAGCTGGGAGTCCACACTTATTTATTTAACCACCTCAACAGGCCAGGAGGTCCAATTACAGAGGGGACAAACACCCAAGCAAGTTAGAGGTTAGAGAGTTAAACCTGTTTACAATCAGACTTTGTAGCTTGATGTATTTTGTTAAAATACATTTTAATCATTCTGTTTCCCAGTAACAAGTTGAAATTGAGACAATTGTCTAAATCTGGACATGACAAAGGGGACGGAAGAAAATAGCTTATCTATAAAAAATTAATATCATTGCCACCAATGCAATGTATTTATAATAATAATAAAAGTTTATTTCGCATCATCTTTGATACAGTAGGTATACATAAAAACAAAAAAGAAGAAGAAAAACAAGATCAAAATCAAATAAAATAGAATAATTTATTAAAATGGAGAAAAAGAAAAATAATATTATGTTAACATAAAAATAATAATAATGTTTCATTTGTGATACCTTGAACTGGTACTGAAGCGTATTTATAATTGATCATCTTACCTTCATGTAATAAAATGAGGTACACTGCACTTGGTGTAACGATGCAGTGCCCCATGCACAATTGGTTGCGGATAAGGGAAAGTAGCGGTAGTTCTATAAAAGCACTGCTATGGATGAATATTTTAATAT
This sequence comes from Micrasema minimum, assembly GCA_022494985.1. Classification (NCBI taxonomy): domain Eukaryota; kingdom Metazoa; phylum Arthropoda; class Insecta; order Trichoptera; family Brachycentridae; genus Micrasema; species Micrasema minimum. The sequence continues at coordinate 41,170 of JAGVSP010000607.1, forward strand.
TATGCTTTATATTCTTTCCAATAAGATTTCTTACATCATCCACTCGGCCACGACTTGATTTTTACTTTATAAAGTAGTACCTAATACTTGCTTTCTTGAAAAAAACTTTCTTACAATGAAGTTTTCCATTATTGGTTGCATAGTTTAAACCCGCACTGTGCTAGCGAGTACCCTGCTAAACGTCGGCGTCGGACCTGCCATTTATTAAATGATACTTATATTCGAAAATAGGATTCGAGTCGCGGTAGAATCCAATACCTACCAGTCCAAGATTACTTGCATGGAGTGTAGTGCCAGGTCTTAAGCCCTGTAAACATCTATGCATCCATAATATTCCCTTCCAAACTTCTCATCTCTTAATTATTAATAATAATTTAACAATCGAAATGTGATACTTTGAAGTTTGCATTTTGGATGCGATCGGTGATGTCATCGATCGTATTTCATATAAAATCCTTTACATAACTCAAATATTAAATTACCCACTGTAGGTATCACGTTTTTATTAGCTATTCGATGTACAAACGGATGTCACCCATGATCTAGTGATTTTTTGTTTTGTTTTTCTGCATTGACAGGATTTGTTGTTATGATTACGTGCCTATTAAATAAGAGCCCGTCATTAATGAAATCCAGTGGTTGTCAACAAAGATTTTAACACACTCAAATTGTAATTTTACCTGTAGGGGTTCAAAAACAAAGGGAAACAACATATCAGGCGCAATCGAACCCGGAATCTCCGTATCGTGAGTCAATGTCTTAGCGATAACACCACAACAGAGGCAGCCTATAAAATATTTAATTGTAACATAAAATGTATTTTTTTTCCAATATATTCCAATTATACAAACCAAAATATTCTGTAAATGCAGAAAAAAAAACCAAAATTTTCAAGATATTTATTGTGCAATCTGTTTCATAAAACGATAATTTATATGCGTAATGCAATCTATCAGATGAATATATTAAAAGTTTGAATTTTATGAAATAATTAAAAACTACAAGTGGAGCTTGCTTATTAATTATATGATTTAAGAACGGATTGCACTGATGATTTTGTGATTCTTCACTTTATTTTTCAGCTTTTGGCGGAAAATTTTGGTTTCCAAACCTGTTACAAAAAGACGTGTAATTAATTAATTATTGCATACATTTAATCATACTTTGTCTGTTACAATGCAGTGCCCTATGCACCAATGGGTGCGGATAGGGGAAAATTTGTAGTAGTTAGTATTCATTTTTCATTGTGAAAAAAGAAATTGTTTTTATGACAGTTGACGGTTAATAATCAAATACTTTTCTACATATTAGGCATTTTTTGATTCAGGAAGTAGGTAGATCGTTTTATTGTCACGGAATAGGTGCATCATAATAATATTTTGTTCCACAACCTGCAAAAAGATGGTGATTCACTTGGCCCAAGCCATGGAAACCATCCTGTAATAGCTATTTCTTTTACCATTGCGCTAAGACATTTTCTATATTCTTCTCCACTCACATTGGCGAATTGGTAGCCAGTGTGAAGCTATGAGAAAAACTATTGCAAATTGTTGTGAAATACTTTTTGACACACACATTAAAAGCCGCCAAATCAATTTTCGCGATCAGTCGCGATTTTGAAATCAACCCTCGTGGACGTGAATGTTTTCCGCTTTATTTAGTTAGATATTCGATCGTTTGATATACCTAATAATAAAAAAAATAGCATCAGATTTTAAAATATAAGTTAAGAGTGGTGAATTAATTAATTTTTAAAAACAAATTTTAACGTAATTCAGTGCTGCATGCAGTGTTTTTTTTTCAATATTATTTGCCAGTGAATTATTTAATCGTTGTTGTAAAGTGGCTAATCTTTTTATAAATCAGTTTTTGTTGCATAAGATTTGAATTATGAAAAGGTAATTTTCGTCCTTTTTTCTATTTTGATTGACGCCATTTATTTTTCACAATAATTTACCACGTGAATTTTTGTAGAATAAAAACATTTTGCATGTTTCTAAATGTACTGTTTTGCAAGTTAAGAATGTTATTATTGCATTTTATAAAATATTATGTACTGTACAGCGCACAATTAAAGAAAAAAAATTGTTTTTGCAAATTAATATTAAAATGATAATATAAAAAGGCTCGTTAGTTCTGCAAGCGGAAATATAATATCGTGTTTATTAACATGCGTTTTACTGTAAGATAAAGTTAATACAGCTTGTGGTATTTTGTTTTTAAATCAATGCAAATATTTTATCGATCGGTCATAGTTTAAATGTTTCATCCAGTTTTAATAAATAAATTATTGAAGTTTTGCTGTTAAACGTTCGATCTACAGGGCAGGCGCTTTTCCGGATAAAATTTGAGATATTTTATACTCCTTTGAAATAAGTATTGCGATTGTTAGGATTTTAAATATATTGTTGTGCAATACTTGCTACTAGAGGCATTATTTTTCCGGTAACAAATTTTCATATTTATTATGAAAAGAAAAATTTAAAAAACGATTTAATTTTAGATTTTAATTAATCATAAATATTATTATTTTTATAAACATTTTATGTTGCATAGGATTTCAATTATGAGAGGTAATTTTTCACAATTTCACATAAAATTTTGAATTTATATTGCGAAATGTTGTGAAATCCCTCGTCACCTTACTCACTATAAAACGTTTAATAAAACATATAGGTCAACGCACCCCTCTGAGCCTTGGAATCCGGTTATTTTTAATATATTATTTATTATAATTATATTTTTTTAAATTTTAATTGTCGTAATATATTATGATGTATTTTCCATTTATTTTCGATACTATTTTTATATTATCTGTTTTCTACGGGACCAATGCATTGGGGAGGGTGGTATAGCGCGGCGTAACAATTACTTTCAGAGAGCTCGATACAGATCACTTCGACGCGGTAATAAGCTAGACGTGATAACGATTTCTTAAACCATGGAATGTTTAACGTTTTCGCGATCACAATGAACACGCGTTAAAAGTTATCGATTCGGGATTATTAAACGAGCGCATCAAGTCGCGAGAACATTTTCCGAGATATATCTTTTTCCGCACGATATCTTCTTTTCAATCTTTCTCGAGTGCCGTTTCCATTTAGTTCCGGCAAGCCAAATATTGAGAATAGCAGTCGACAATAAAATCGGCAAATTGACGTAATGACGTTTGACAGGTTTAGGAGGCCGCGATATTTATTACCATCTATGGTGCTCGGCAACGCGAACGTTAGTATGAACGTATGATCCATCATTGTGATCGGTCAAAGCGTTAGCACGTGTGTACTCGATTATTATAATTTTATAAAACGTCGATAGTTATCTGTGATTGAGCACTCGAGCATGGTACATTAAAATTTTAATAAAGTAGGTCTAGATAAGTCTTAATACGGCTGTGTTTACTTATTTCAAAACAACTAATTCTACTACTTCGCCCTAATCCGCGCCAATGGTGCATAGGGCCGCAAAATATTACGCTTCAGCTAATCCAAGTATTACATATGAAGCTATTTCGTGAAAATCACATTCGAAACATATTTCACATTGACCCTCATCGGGATCGAATTCTGAGACCTTGTCATAGCAACCAAAACGCTACCGCTACCCCACGAGGACCGACAATAATGCAGTAGGTTTAAAAAACATAGGTTATAAAAAAACTGTTTTTTTATCTCACCCGGGATTAAACCCGAAACTTCAGTGCATCTGTGGTCGTGAGTCCAGTGCCTTAGCTAGTACGCTACGGAAGCCGCAGAGCTTCTTAAAATAACATTATGGTAATGCGTGATTGTGACAAACACCGTCAAATGTAGGTTAAAATCGCATCGGATAATAAGGTCTTATCGGGATAATATTACAATGCCTTCATTGCTTTTTAAGAAAATGTGTGTAAAAATAATAAGAATAACTTTCGATTTAATTTTATAAGTGATTGTTGTGCTCCACTGCACGACACTGGACGGAAGGGTGCGATGGCAGATTGCAGCAAGAAGATGACAGCAGTATGTTAACAACTTTAAATATTTGTAGTTTAATAATTAGAATTTTTATGATTAATTGCTTTTGAGCAATGAAAGCCCCACCCTTTCCCTAGACTTTTTTAAAGACTATCGAGTCTTACCAAAGTTCATAACAACTCAACCAATTTTTTCAACAATCTAAACCAGTTTTTTAAGATTGTCAGTGTGATAAAAATTCCGATGAATTTATGTTCCGTGTGCAACGCGAACAAATGCTTTCATTTCCCCTACTACTGTCTCGGCTTATTGTATTATAATTGCTTTCGAGAATATCTTCCGACCAACCCCTTTCCCATTCCTAGCCGTCGAGATACGACCGCAGCGACATATCTTTGCTCGCGTTCTAAACAATTTAATTTTGTCGAAGTTTTAAAATATTTTCTTTATCCGAAAAGTGTTTAATTTAATTCATCATGGAGGAAACCACAGTCCACCCTCGTTCCAGAGCTATGGAAGCCCCACCAGATTGGTCACATATCTAAAATAAATAAAACACCTTTTTAGTTAGACCACTTATATAATGGTCTAACTAAAAAGATGAATATTAAAGAAGAAGAATTTATAAAGTGGAATTCCACCAAGAAATGTAAGCAGATAATCTCAATATAACCTAAAAATATGTTTACCCTAAAAGGGAAGTGAATTCAAAATTACTTTAAAATTATTAACTTAGATTTTCAGGAACTTACTATATTTCACTTGTACAACTTACCTACGCACCCCAGTGGTGCATAGGGCACTGCATTGGTACACAGAGATGATGATGTCGCATGATCAGAATCCATAGCTCCAATCCATAAGCTCCACTCTTGGGAGCAGACATGGAATTCTTTATATTAATTTCAATCAATTTTTAGTTTGTGGAATCCATATGCTCCACTCACGGAGCAGACATGGAATTCTGTTGTTAATTTCAATCAATTTTAGTTTGTGGAATCCATATGCTCCACTCACGGAGAGCAGACATTCCATATGCTCCACTCACGGAGGTGACATGGAATTCTTATGTTTATTTAATTAATTTTTGTTTGTGGAATCCATATGCTCCACAAGGGAGGTGACATGGAATTCTTATATTAATTTCAATCAATTTTTAGTTTTGTGGAATCCATATGCTCCACTCAAGGGAGGTGACATGGAATTTCTTATTTAATTAAATAAATTTTTTGTTTGTGGAATCCATATGCTCCACTCACGGAGGTGACATGGAATTCTTATATTAATTTCAATCAATTTTTGTTTGTGGAATCCATATGCTCCACTCACGGAGGTGACATGGAATTCTTTATTTATTTAAATAATTTTTTGTTTGTGGAATCCATATGCTCCACTCAGGGAGGTGACATGGAATTCTTATATTAATTTCAATCAATTTTTTGTTTGTGGAAATCCATATGCTCCAGGGGGGAGTGTGACATGGAATTCTTATATTAATTTTAAATAATTTTTTGTTTGTGGAATCCATATGCTCCACTCAAGGGGAGGTGACATGGAATTCTTATATTATTTAAATAATTTTTTGTTTGTGGAATCCATATGCTCCACAAGGGAGGTGACATGGAATTCTTATATTAATTTAAATCAATTTTTAGTTTGTGGAATCCATATGCTCCACTCAGGGAGGTGACATGGAATTCTTATGTTAATTTAAATTTTTTTGTTTGTGGAATCCATATGCTCCACACACAAGGGAGGTGACATGGAATTCTTATATTTAATTTAAATCAATTTTTAGTTTGTGGAATCCATATGCTCCACAAGGGAGGTGACATGGAATTCTTATTTTATTTTAATCAATTTTTAGTTTGTGGAATCCATATGCTCCACAAGGAAGGTGACATGGAATTCTTATATTAATTTTAAATTTTTTTGTTTGTGGAATCCATATGCTCCACTCACGGAGGTGACATGGAATTCTTATTTAATTTTAATCAATTTTTTGTTTGCAGAATCCATATGCTCCACTCAGGGAGTGAAATGGAATTCTTATATTATTTTCAATCAATTTTTTTTTTTGGAATCCATATGCTCCACAAGGGAGGTGACATGGAATTCTTATATTAATTTTAATTATTAATTTTTTTTTTTTGTGCAGAATCCATATGCTCCACAAGGGAGGTGACATGGAATTCTTATGTTGTTAATTAAATCAATTTTTTTGTTTGTGGAATCCATATGCTCCACAAGGGAGGTGACATGGAATTCTTATATTAATTTCAATCAATTTTTAGTTTGTGGAATCCATATGCTCCACTCAGGGAGGTGACATGGAATTCTTATATTAATTTTAAATATTTTTTGTTTGTGGAATCCATATGCTCTCCACTCAAGGGAGGTGACATGGAATTCTTATGTTAATTTAATAAATTTTTTGTTTGTGGAATCCATATGCTCCACTCAGGGAGGAGACATGACATGGAATTCTTATATTAATTTCAATAATTTTTTTTAGTTTGTGGAATCCATATGCTCCACTCACGGAGGTGACATGGAATTCTTATATTAATTCAATAAATTTTTTTGTTTGTGGAATCCATATGCTCCACTCAGGGAGGTGACATGGAATTCTTATATTAATTTCAATCAATTTTTTGTTTGTGGAATCCATATGCTCCACTCACGGAGGTGACATGGAATTCTTATATTTAATTTTAATCATTTTTTTTTTGTGGAATCCATATGCTCACTCAGGGAGGTGACATGGAATTCTTATGTTAATTTTAATCAATTTTTTGTTTGTGGAATCCATATGCTCCACTCAGGGAGGTGACATGGAATTCTTATATTAATTTCAATCAATTTTTTGTTTGTGGAATCCATATGCTCCACTCACGGAGCTGACATGGAATTCTTATATTAATTAAATAATTTTTTGTTTGTGGAATCCATATGCTCCACTCAAGGGAGGTGACATGGAATTCTTATATTTAATTAAATCATTTTTTTGTTTGTGGAATCCATATGCTCCACACAGGGAGGTGACATGAAATTCTATATTATTATTTTAATCAATTTTTTAGTTTGTGGAATCCATATGCTCCACTCACGGAGTGACATGGAATTCTTATATTATTTAAATCATTTTTTTGTTTTGGAATCCATATGCTCCACAAGGGGGAGGTGACATGGAATTCTTATATTAATTTCAATTTTTTTTGTTTGTGGAATCCATATGCTCCACTCAGGGAGCAGACATGGAATTCTTATATTAATTTCAATCATTTTTTTGTTTGTGGAATCCATATGCTCCACTCACGGAGCAGAGACATGGAATCTTTTGTTAATTTCAATAATTTTTTGTTTGTGGAATCCATATGCTCCACAGGGGGAGGTGACATGGAATTCTTTATTAATTTAAATCAATTTTTTGTTTGTGGAATCCATATGCTCCACAAGGGAGGTGACATGGAATTCTTATATTAATTTCAATCAATTTTTTGTTTGTGGAATCCATATGCTCCACTCAAGGGAGGTGACATGGAATTCTTATATTAATTTCAATCAATTTTTTAGTTTGTGGAATCCATATGCTCCACTCACGGAGGTGACATGGAATTTCTTATTTTATTTCAATCAATTTTTTTGTGGAATCCATATGCTCCACTCAGGGAGTGACATGGAATTCTTATATTTTTTAAATAATTTTTTTGTTTGTGGAATCCATATGCTCCACTCAAGGGGAGTGACATGGAATTCTTATATTATTTTAATTTTTTTTTTGTTTGTGGAATCCATATGCTCCACAAGGGAGGTGACATGGAATTTAATTTTAAATAATTTTTTGTTTGTGGAATCCATATGCTCCACTCAGGGAGGTGACATGGAATTCTTTTTTTAATTTTCAATCAATTTTTTAGTTTGTGGAATCCATATGCTCCACAAGGGAGGAGACATGGAATTTCTTATATTAATTTCAATCAATTTTTTTGTTTGTGGAATCCATATGCTCCACTCACGGAGGTGACATGGATTTTTGTTTTATTTCAATTTTTTTTAGTTTGTGGAATCCATATGCTCCACTCACGGAGCAGACATGGAATTCTATATTAATTTAAATAATTTTTTGTTTGTGGAATCCATATGCTCCACTCAGGGAGGTGACATGGAATCTTATTTTATTTAATCAATCAATTTTTTGTTTGTGGAATCCATATGCTCCACTCACGGAGAGGTGACATGGAATTCTTATATTAATTTAAATCAATTTTTTTTTGTTTGTGGAATCCATATGCTCCACAGGGAGCAGACATGGAATTCTTATGTTAATTTCAATCATTTTTTTGTTTGTGGAATCCATATGCTCCACTCACGGAGCAGACATGGAATGGAATTCTTATTTTTTAATTTCAATCAATTTTTATTTTGTGGAATCCATATGCTCCACTCAGGGAGAGTGACATGGAATTCTTATATTAATTTAATCAATTTTTTGTTTGTGGAATCCATATGCTCCACAAGGGAGGTGACATGGAATTCTTTGTTAATTTCAATAATTTTTTTAGTTTGTGGAATCCATATGCTCCACTCAGGGAGTGACATGGAATTCTTATATTAATTTCAATCAATTTTTTTTGTTTGTGGAATCCATATGCTCCACTCACGGAGCAGACATGGAATTCTTATGTTATTTTAATTAATTTTTTTTTTGGTTTGTGGAATCCATATGCTCCACTCACGGAGTGACATGGAATTCTTTTATATTAATTTTCAATAATTTTTTTGTTTGGAATCCATATGCTCCCACAAGAGGAGTGACATGGAATTCTATATTTATTTTAATCAATTTTTAGTTTGTGGAATCCATATGCTCCACTCAGGGAGGTGACATGGAATTCTTATATTAATTTCAAATCATTTTTTAGTTTGTGGAATCCATATGCTCCACTCACGGAGCAGACATGGAATTCTTATGTAATTTCAATCAATTTTTTTTTTTGTGGAATCCATATGCTCCACTCACGGAGGTGACATGGAATTCTTATGTTTAATTTCAATCAATTTTTGTTTTGTGAGAATCCATATGCTCCCACAAGGGGAGAGTGACATGGAATTCTTATGTTAATTTCAATCAATTTTTTAGTTTGTGGAATCCATATGCTCCACCACAAGGGAGGTGACATGGAATTCTTTATATTAATTTTTCAATCAAATTTTTTTGTTTGTGGAATCCATATGCTCCACTCACGGAGCAGACATGGAATTCTTATGTTTATTTTAAATCAATTTTTTTGTTTGTGGAATCCATATGCTCCACTCAGGGAGGTGACATGGAAATTCTTATGTTAATTTCAATCAATTTTTTAGTTTTGTGGAATCCATATGCTCCACTCACGGGGAGGTGACATGGAATTCTTATGTTAATTTTAATCAATTTTTTTTTTGTGGAATCCATATGCTCCACTCACGGAGCAGACATGGAATTCTTATGTTAATATTAATCAATTTTTCGTTTGTAGAATCCATATCTCTTTGAGGGAGCAGACATGGAATTCTTATATATTAATTTCATCAATTTTTCGTTTGTGGAATCCATATGCTCCACAAGGGAGCAGACATGGAATTCTCTTTTGTTAATTTCATCAATTTTTCGTTTGTGGAATCCATATGCTCCACTCTTTCTGATATGTTTATGTTTTATCTTAACGTAATCCTAATTGGTATATTATTATTCCATTGTTTTACTATTAATAAATTTATGGATGAATATATAATGAAGATAATATTGTACATTTAGTCAGGGTTTTGTTTGTAGAAGTTAGTTCTGGTGATGGTAGTTAGATCCATCACTGTTATTGGGAATAACTAACCATTATGGGTGACAGTGATGGATTTTTTTTTTACTTTAAAATTTTACCAAAATGTGATAATGAAAAACATATTAACGTAAAATCTTGGTAATAAAGATAATGTAAAAAAAAAAATAACTCCGCCTGCAGTTTCGGGAACAATACATCTGACTCTGCTGCCGGTCCCAAGCCCGGATAAAGGAGGAGGGTAAGGTGTAGGGTGTAGGGATAATCACCCCACACTGTAAAAACAAACCACATACGAACACTGAAGCGCTTCGGAAATGACTTGTAACAAAATAAAAAAATTTGAACATAATTTTTCTATTTCGTTTTTTTTTTACTTTTCTATTTTTAATATACGTTAAAATACAATATTGATTTGTTAATTCAATGTTTGAAGCACTTCCTTTTTGTAGTTTTCAAAAAACAATTAAACAAACTAAACGAATTAAAATAAATAAGTTGTCAACAGAGAATTTGGATAGATGGAATAAAAAAAACATCATCATTTCTGCACCTTATAGTGTATAGGTCACTGCACGGATTAGGGTCACTGTATTAAACAATGCAATATTGTATTTTAACTTACATTTAAAATAAAAAATACAGAAAAAAAATCGAAAAGGATTATTTTTTCATATGGTGAACTTCGAGTCTCTATTGAATTTTCAATTCAAATTGGAATGGTACCTACAAAAGGCACCTAAGATCAGTAATGACTAAATGAATGAATGTCAATTGATTGTTTTTGTAGATTCTTTATTTTATTAATGTTTTAAATTTAGCTTTCACCAATACCATCAGCGGCGCCCGGTCAATATTTAGATTTTTAAAATCTTTTAATTTACTATTTGCTATCTTTGTTTTATTTTATTTTTTTTAACAAAATGTTCTCTAAAATTTACGTCACTTCTGAGATAAATAAGAAGGATGCCCAGGCCAAAGAAAGAAGAAAAAAAATTGAAGCAGAGAGAAAAGAGAGATTTTTCAATGTTGTGTTTAGAAAAATTGGCATAATTAAGTAATTATTTTTTTAATTTTTTTAATGATAAATATGGATGGTTTCAAATTATGTACTTACATAAAAATAGGGAGGGGGCTATGAAACAAGACACATTTACCAGAATTCGGGATGAAACAGTCCAAGCCCTTCTACTTTAAATATACAGGTGTCAGTTATTAGTTCTCAAAAAACAATTTAACTCAAATACTTGGCAGTGGACAATATTCATATTTTTTAAGTTAGCTGTGCTGTGGTAATGAATCAATGTTTTGTTGTTTAATTACTCCCTTGTTAGGTATATTATTCTCGTTCGACAACAAAACCTGGATTTACAGTAGTACTACTAGTTTCCCTTATCCGCACCCCAATGGTGCATAGGGCACTGCATGATTATAGTAAAAGTTTATAGTAAATGTTTTATCTGTGGCTAATAAATAATCAATCTGTGTTTTTCTATATAATAAATGGCTGATATTCTAAATAGTAAATAGATAATAAATAAATAATCAATCTGTGGTTTTCGAAATTTAGGTGGTGTTGTATCGCCCGAGATTGCATGTTTTATAACCGCTAGTTTTATATTTTATCGTTCGTCGGGAGTGCTAAATTTCGGAAGTGACTTTCCCCTTCAATATTTTCTCTAATATAAATAAATATAATAAATACATATATTTATGGTCCTCTGTGTATTTCATTGATACACGTCCCTGTTTCTATCTCTTTTTAACTACAGGAGAAAGAGAAAGAAAAACATAGCTTGGTCAGGTGTTTTTGACGAATGCACCGGCGCAATTGCCGCTCCCTAGCGCCCCTAGCGGACAAAAAGTAATTGTAATTATCCGGAAAAGTCCGAAATGATCCGAAAGGATCTTGTGGGATTGGCATGGTCGCGATGTCTATTCCTGATATTTCTGTTTATTTGTTTTGTAATAAGTAGTTTATTGTCTGGTTTACAAAATAATTTAAATTCCTAATTGCTGTGCAGTTAATTTACGATAACAAGACGGTTGTGTGAATCCGTTGTGAAATGTGACAGTGCTCCACCACGCGAGATGTCTTCGCCGTTTCCGGACGATTATTGAGCAATTTGATCTTATAGCTCGAGATGTTAAGATGATTCGTAGAATGCGTGTATTTTCTTCAAGATTTAAGTAGGAAATCCGATAAAGCTTAGACTGTGAGTATAAAATCTGTCGTTAAAGAAGTAGCCTAACCTTTTTGACCTGCTATATTTTTACACGGAAGTGTCAAGAATTTCGGGTTAATTTATTACTTTCCCTCGGGAATTATTGCATTCCATTGCATTTTTTAGCATATTGGGATGCAAACCTCGTTTCAAACGTTGTGATTCTATATTGCACTATTGTGTTCATAACAAATGTAAGGATAATATAAAAAATGTGGCAGTTCTTTTCTATAAAAGTGAATAATTATTAGTGGAGTATCCAAATATCTGATCTTGTGTTGTAGGTATAGTGACTATGGATGAAGGCTTGCTGAATGACTTATTAGAGTGCTCGGTGTGCCTAGAGAGGCTGGACACTTCCTCTCGAGTGTTACCGTGTCAGCATACATTCTGCATCAAGTGTCTAAAGGTTAGTATTTCTCTATATTGACCCTGCCTCGTGAATCAGACATTACTTTTCAATACGCCCAGTTATAGCCCTCCTCTATTCAGTTTTACCAGTTAAAAGTCTACCTGTACAAACATGTACAGACTTGTATCATATTTCTGCTGAGCTTTCTCGTTAGGTATAAAATTCAACTTGTAATCACATTTCCTTGCTCAAATATCACTATTTACTATCAAGACAGTCATGAGTAAGGCGGCCAACTTTGTGAAAAAGTCAATGCTGGACATTTTTGCAAGTAGAGAAGCATATAGACTTAGTTATGAAAGACCGAGGGTAGGTGTGTCAGTACGCTAGAATTAAGTAACAATCAAAGATTTTTATCATCCTTATTTTTTCTCCCATTGGTGGTGAACAATATATGTACTAAGCTAAGACACTCTAAACTACATATATTTCTCTCACTTGCACTCGTTTGTCGCTGAAAAGAAAGCGAGCGATCACAAACACAAATTGTCACATAGATACCGTCCCTCCGTACACACTACCATCCAAAGCGTACAGACTATTTTTACTTGCCATTGACTTAAAAGATTTATTACTGGACGTACTGAACATATCTATTTTAAGAATGCGAGATGTGCGGGGGACACACTGGGCAATTTGCGAGATTTTTATAATGATTAAAATGCGGGATTACAACTGTCATTGCGGGACTGTCCCGCAGAATTCGGCGAGCACAAGCAACAATTCTCTCAAAGATATATTGTTTACATTTACAAGATGTCAAAATCCACTGTTTCAATAATGTATTATCTTCACCATAAAAGTAATTTGGTAAAACAAAAATTTTCCTCCTATGATGATTTCATTATTGCAAAAAACCAAGTAGATTTGGAAGTTTGCAAACAACAAACAATCATATTATGATGTAATTGCCACACCATTCATACATTGTGATTTCTTTGAATAATACAACATGAATATTGAATGAATCATTCCCCTCTACTCTCATTCATTCCTTCACCCATAATATACTATGTGTATAAGTGTCTGTATGGTATCCGATATTATTTTGTTATCTCTGCTGATATTTGATGTCTGTGTCCTGAATATCAAAACATTTTACTTGGAAATAAGCTTAGGTTTGTAAATTTCAATGGCGCTAGGTACTTAGCAGTATCATCTGATAGGAAATTTTGTAGAAATACTAAAAAAATCCTATGTACATTTCCTTCTTGTTGAATTTAATATCTTTTATAATTTTATTCTGATGTTTCTCTGACATTATTGTACTGTAAAACACTGTAATTTTAATTTCTCTGCAGGAGATACTACAGTCACACAAGGAGCTACGATGTCCCGAGTGCCGGGTCCTGGTGGAGGTCCGAGTGGAGGAGCTTCCTCCCAACGTGCTGCTCATGCGCATCCTCGAGGGAATGCGCTCCCGCCCCAACCAGCTCCAGCCGCATACTCCCTCGCACCACACTGCACCATACCCGCATCAGGCCTCAAACTCTTCGCACCAGGCTCCCTCACACCAGACACCATCGCATCACACACCTTTACATCAGAATTTACACCAAACCCCATTGCACCAGACTCCTTCACACCAGACTTCGTCGCACCAAAACTCGTCTCACCAGACACCTTTGCACCAGACTCCTTTACACCAGACTCCCTTGCACCAGACTCCATTGCACCAGACTCCCTTGCACCAGACTCCTTTGCACCAAAACCCTTCTCACCAGACACCTTTGCACCAAAACCCTTCTCACCAGACACCTTTGCACCAGAATTCTTCACACCAGACTCCCTCGCAGCAGCCTGTTGCCCACCAGCCCTCCTCCCAGCCTATCCAAGCCAGTCCAGTACCTCATGCGCGGGCTCTCTACGAATACAATTCCAAGCACCCAGGGTGAGATTTCTTACTGTAATTTACCGAGTAAAAATATGCCTCTAAATAAATTATTACTGTTCTGCCATCGGGTTACTAACAAGCCATTAAGTGAGGAAGCCTACATTTTGGCTACGAGCAGGTGAAAAATGTTGTCTCAGATGTTTATTTATTAAGGATTTTAACAGCTATTACAATGATCATTATCTAATAACAATTGAACAATTCTAAAGCCAATTACAAAAATCCACATTTAATGTAATTCATATTATGATGAGTGATTAGTAAAAAATGAATGTGTGTGGTTTGTAAGGGTGTGTTGTAAAGAGTGTGCAAGGCCTAGAGTTATAGTCGTGAATTATCCCCAAGCCGAGTTCCGAACATGCTTCGCGCATTGAACCCTATACTAAGTGCAATGTGCAGTGTTGTTACAACTTGTAGTTTTTTTTGTTCTGTCTAATTAATTATTAATTAGGCGCCACTGCGTTCGATACGTTACCACTTACACAAACATATCGACGGTGGAAAGGTAACCAAGCGCAAATTATTATGTGCAAAATAAAATGATAATATTATTATGTCACTTGGTATCATTTTCCTTTGCACATATTATGTCGCTTGGTAACTTTCCATTTGAACCATCGATATTATTATTATACTCACGCACAATCGAAAATATGTGCACTCAAGCTTATACACATTGAATTGACGTATGGTTATCTTTAGTGTACAATATGGCTATCTTTGTAGTTGAACATATTTTTTAAATTTGTGTTTCAGGGACCTGTCCTTCAAAGCGGGAGACCTCATATTATTGCAGAGTCGTATTGATACTTACTGGTACTTTGGGGAGTGTGGTTCCAAGCAAGGCGTCTTTCCTATTTCATTCGCCAAGGTAAAGATTCATTACTAATCTTATTTTATTTATTTAACCATCTCAACAGGCCAGGAGGCCCAATAACAGAAAGGGAACAAAGAACAACATCACAAACACCTAGGCTTACAATTAATCACTTTTGATTTTTGCGTTTTCACCGGGAATCGAACTCGGAACCACCGTATTGTGAGTCCAGCGTCTTAGCCATTATGCTTCGAAGGCTGCAATATTAATTGTCTGCAGTGGACATCCAGGGCTCCAGGAACCTTGTAAAAAAGGCAAGCATGGTTAAGGGGAGACATTCTTGGTATATGCCCCAGATAGCCAAATTGCCTTCAATGTTACCAATAGAAGCTCCATCCGTTGCCTCACATCTGTAATCGTAATAAAAAAAATTCTGCCAAATTCTCAAAATACTTATTCATGTGTTTTATTTAATTATAGGCTAATAAACCTATGTTTGAAATTACAGGTTGTGGTACCCCTTCCATTCAATGGAAGTCCGCAGTGCAAAGCTTTGTATGACTTCCGAATGGCTCCACCAGATGAAGAAGGATGTTTGGCTTTTCAAAAAGGTATTCTAACTAACTAACTAACCATCAAGCCATTTTCCCGAAGGGGTAGGCAGAGAGGATAGAATGCCACACCACTCTGTCCTGGCACATTTCTCGTGCTTCCTCCACATTCATACATCTTCTCATACACGCACGTCGATTATTCCGACTTCTTACATGCCCACTTTCAAGCACTTGTTTTACTTGATCATGCCATGTCTTTCTCGGCCTTCCTCGATTTCTACATCCAGGCACAGTCGCATCATATATTTTTTTAGCCGTTCTTTCATCATCCATTCGCTCTACATTACCGAACCATCGTAAAAGACCTTTCTTAATTTTGTCAATGATGCTTATCTCAACTTTGCACTCGCCTGAGAGATCGCATTTCAACTGCATTCAGTCTACTTTCATCCTTCTTTTTCCAACACCACGCTTCACTACCATACATAAGGGTTGGTACCAGAACTCCATTATGAACTGCCAATTTAGCCTCTTTTGATAAGCACTTCAAAGGTATTCAACGTAATAATATTACACTTCAGCCTTATTTTGGAATTAGTAAATAGATTTTTGTATTGAATTCCTCGTTTGGTTGTTTTAACAGGTGCTATGATCAGCGTTATACGGCGAGTTGACGGGAACTGGGCCGAGGGCCGGCTGCAGGAGAGGATCGGCATATTCCCCGTCGCCTTTGTGGAGATGAACGCCCCCGCACGAGCGCTCATGAAGCTGTCCTTCAAGTGAGTCATAAGTCCCCTCTCTCTCTCCTACCTTCCTCTGTAGAAAACACGCTATTTCACAGAATGCGTATTTGCCCTAGTCTGCTCATGTTACAGATAATATAGTCTAGATTAGACAGTATCTTTAATTGTAATGCGCCCTTAAGGTGACTTTTCATAAAAATGGCGCTATATAAGTTAGCCGATTATTACTATTATTATTAGTAGGCAAAGTTAGTAATTTTCATCTTTCTCACTAAGGTTCATTATCACCTAAAACTGATTTGCATAGGAATGCATGGTACGGGAATAAAAACTAACTATGGTTTTCATGCCCCAATGCTCGATTGTGTCGTATTGTAAACTCAAGACGGGATCTGGACTTCTTCGGTGTAAGTCTATCAAGATTTAAACATTCACTGAAGTAGACCCGATCCTGTCTTGAGTGTGTCCACATTTTATTATAACTGTCTTAGCTTCACCAATTTAATGTTCTGTCACTTTTTTTTTTTACTGCTTGTTATCTTTTATGCTTAACTCTGTATTTTAGAATGGATTTTTCCGTAAATAAAATAAATAAATAAAAAATAAAATAAAATAAAATAAAATAAATACATGGGATAAAAGACAATGTTAATCAATTTTAGGCGATGGCCTTGTATCACATGTCCCTAGTATCTTCGTAGTCTTTAGAGCATACTCGATCACGTGACTCGCGGCCGCTTCCCATACAAACGTATTCCTCGATTTTCTCCCTGGAATTTAACATTACAGAAATGATTTTTTCACACATATTAGATGTCAACCAGATGCGTGTTTGCATCGTCTAATTATTTAAATATTTTATTTGTTAAAGGAGATAAAGGAGGTCATGTGGTCCACCACATGATTGTGCTCTTAATTCTGTATGTGG
>JAGVSP010000608.1:0-67083 GCA_022494985.1 Micrasema minimum
TTTACAGGTGAAACGTTACTGAGTTTTTATACCAAGACAACGGGTGATAAATCAAAATGAAATTTACGTGCTTACATTATTTATTTATTTTCTATTATTATAATATTTATTTTGTACTATATAAATTTTTACATAGACTAATATCATTACATTACACAAAATTTTTTTTTTTCTTAACTATTCTCGTCCTACCATTATACATTTTTCAATTTGGCTATAATATAATACCTGCACTAATATTTTTCACACATATATTTTTTACATTTGACCCTAAATAGGTTTACATTTTGTTCATTTCTTATTTCATCTGGAACCTCCTCATACATGTAAATGTTCTTATACATTAGACAATTATACCACAATTTGATGTGGTTTTATTTTTTCTTTAAAAAAAATACATATAATCAACAAAATTTTATTAATATCTAACAAGTGAGGGAACATTATCATTACATTAAAATATTAAGATAGTAAAGGAACAAATAAATAAGAAAGTATCAACTTTTTTGAAATAATGAAAATCAGGGAGAGGAAGCAAAGAAAATGTGCCAGTAATGTGGTGTTACATTCTTTCTGCCTTCGGGGGAATGGTGTGAAAAGTGGTTCGTCATCAAATCCGCTCCCGATGTGGAGGATATGGATTCCACAAATTGCATCCAAGACAAGCAATCGGCTACCAGTTCCCGCGCACCATCCCAGATCAGGTCCACGTCAGATATGCAGAACCAACCTGCCAATGGTTATGCCTATTGGTAGAGCAATCTTGTTACTTAATCGCATAACCTCGGATGTCGACTTATTTCACGAAAGTGGGTCTTCCGTTAGGAAAGCACTTTCTAACTTTTAATTTTTCTTTCTATACTTTTTTTATATCATTATACTAACATAACTATACACCGTTTCCCACGATGAGACCGCGAAACTCCAGAGGGTGATTATTCATGATATTCTGAGAAAAAAAATCTTAAAAAAGTTTTTCAAAAAACTCAATTCTAATTTCTTAAAAAAATGATTAAAATATGAATAAAAATTCACGCGTGTAATACCGTCCATTTTTGAACTGGCTAACACCACGTGACCTGCACCAATTTCAGATATGAAATTTCGAATTTTGAATCCGCACAAGGCAAGGCGTTCGGTGACCAGAGCGGACCCCCACTCCTCCCCGCCCACCGCCACCCCGCCACCGCTAGCATTTCAAACAGAAGCCAGTATTACATAGTCGCTTTTTATTAATACTTTTTTTTAATTAATTATTAAAATGCCCGGATCAAAAAACTAAAGATTTTTTTCTCAGAATACCATGAACAATCACCCTCCGGAGTTTCGCGGTCTCATCGTGGGACACGGTGTATATTGTCATGTACGATTTATTATTGTATTGTATTTAGTATGATTTGTATTTAAAATGAATTGGATTTTTTCTGTAATGCTCTAAATAACTGAAATAAATATCAAAGGTTTCTGCATCTATTGCCTCACCTCTTTTTGCCTTGGTTTTTTTGTATTAATATCACCGGATTAATCTCAATTATGTCAACAATCTAATTAAATCTATTGAAGTACCCAAAAAGTAAAATAATTTCATACTTAGCAATTTTTACACTTAATTGCTTTTGTAATGAACTTTAAAATGTAATAAAGAAAAAGACGGTTTAGTATTATGGGTGCATAGTAAAAATAGACGTTACTTATTTATTGCCTAGAGAACAATAACAGAACCGGAATGGTATATATATATAGAACAGTCACATAAAATACGATCGCTAACGGATGCCGTATTGCAGTAACTTGTTAAAACTTTTGCTGTTAAAGATTTTTGTGTTTTTTTCCCTTACCTTTATTCTGTTTAGAAGCAGGGCTGAACTGGGAGTAAAAAATATTAATTTAACTTTCTTCGTTTCTAAAAATTATTTAAAAGTATTTGTTTAATAATGAAAATAAAGGAATTCTATTTTTCACAGGAATTAAATTGCATTTATATTTTTGTTCAAAAAATCAGTATCGTTAATCACCATAGCTATTTGTTTATATTAAAGCATTGATTGAATCAACATTCACTGGGTTCATAACAAATTATTATAATCATTTAAAAAAACTTTAATTTAAGGTAGTTCATGTTTTTATTTAAACGGCTTTCGGGAGTACTATTATTATTATTTAAGATTACCTGCACTTGCAGGTTGTGTTTCAATGCAGTGCCATGTGCCCTATTGGATGCGGAAAAGGAAGAGTAGTAGTAGTAATATTTTCTATTTTAACCCGTAAAGTACTGTGTTTAAAACGATCTATGGCTTCCGGTGATGTAACCTCGGGTTACCGATACAAAATTTTTATTCATAACTTTTACAATTGAATTTTTTATGTATATATTTTTTTTAATTATCAGTGTGTAGTTGATATCTCTGTCTATTACAATAAATAATTTCCTTTTTTTTAAAGCTGTTAAACGCATAAAAAAAACGTAATGTCCTCTGTTTACTGCAAAATACACGATGTTCGTATGAAATTTCTGAAACATGCATGTAAAAAATATTTTTAAAGTTATTACTTACAATTCTCATATGTATAAAATATTTTTTTAATTATTTATATTTTTTTAAAATTATTTTTATTTATTATTTTCTTATTATTTTTTAATTATTTAGTGAGATTTTGCAACGCGGGTTACATCACCGCAAGGGGAGGGTTAACAATAACCAAATACATTTTGAAAAACCTTATAATAAAGCTAACCGTTGCTATCAAAAAATCTTTTTAAAATTTTTAATTAATAAATGTCTTTATGTCTATCTTTTTATGTACCTACCTACTTGTAGATACATAAAATGTCTTATGAAATGTGGATTTTTCAATATATTAGGTAAATATATATAATTTTTTATTTGATATTTTAAAATATATTAAATCTGACGATCGGTCCTGTAGGGTTAAGAATTAGGTTAGTGTTGTTTTCGTTTTAAAATCGAAACGAAACTTTTGAAAGGAAGAAAACTTAGGAGTTAGTTTATTGGTTCTGATTCATTGGAAGTTCGTTCTAATTTCAGAGCCATCTGTCTTAATTACACGGAACCATTTTACAGATAGTAATAAGATGACTCTTATCTTTTAAGGGGAGTTAGCCTTAAGTATTTTATCTACTGAGATTTTTAAAACTACGTAGGAAGCCAGTACGATAAAAAATACTGAGAAGTTTCTGTATTTTTCTAAATACCTAAATTAAAATATTAAATAGTACACTTCTGAGTTTTGAGAAAAGGGGTCTTAAAAGAATATTAGGTGTGCAGTGGTTAGACTTTGTGCGGAACATAGAAGTGAGCTGCAGCCCTTGGTATCTACTGTCATCCGGCGTAGGCGTTTCGGCTAGGCCATATATTACGTTTGCCTCCCGAGAGCCTTAACCATAACCATGCTTGCTATTTCACAAGGCATCAGATTCTCGGCTTCCTGGACGTTCACCGTTGACAATCCGGTGGCAGCTTCGATCGCTTGGCTTGGAGGCAGTTTGTAGAATCCATATGCTCTACATAGGAAACGGATATGGTATGATAATGAAGATGATGAATATTTTAAGAATTTCCTATTATCCTCTGTCTAAATAATCTCTACCTGGTAAATATTTGAAAAATTAAGTGTTACCCGTTACTGTTTCAAGTAAAATAAATATCTTCATTTTTCAAGTAGCGCTTTCACGACCCCTAATGAAAATTTACCTTTAACTTAGCATTCCATCTTGTCACCTTTTAAATCCTCCAAACGTCGAATACAAGGACCCTTCCATTAGGCCTAGTTTAGATGTGTAATGCGCTGGCGTCCTAACCATTCTCCAATCCGAAAAATAAACTATGGTAAAGGCCACGTACAAGAGCGGAGATAGGTAACGAAAATTGCAAAAGAAGGAAAAATTATTAATATTTTTTTTTTTATTTTATATATAAACGTTTTACAAAAGTTTAAAAAATACAAAGAAACAAAGATAAAACTTAAATTATACTGGCTGTTTTTTCCAAAAATTTTTTTTCACATTTTCGCTGTTTTTGTGGTCTTTTAATTTGTTTGTTTTTTTTTTCATTGTGATCAAGATAATTTCGTGTATAATTATATGCATAAGATTTATATTTAAATTTTAAAAAAATGTGGTCCCTTATTTGTGGGTTGGGCAGGATAAATGAGGTGTGGACAATATATGGACGATTTAGAGGTTTTACGTGTTGTTATTGATTGGATTGACGTATGGTGTGATTTTCATATTCATAGTTCATACCTTGGACTGGTACTGAAGCTTATTTTTTAAAAATTTTTTAAAAATTTAACGTTTTTTTAAAAATTTTTTAAAAAAAGGGGGGAAAAATTTTAAATATTTTTTAAAATTGGGTTTTAAAAAAAAAAATTTTTTTTTTCAAAAAAAAAAATTTTTTTCCCTGGTTAAAAAAAACCCCAAACCCTTTTTTTTTTTTTTTTTTTTAAAAAAAAAAAAAACCCTTTTTTAAAAAAAAAAATTTTTCCCCAAAAAAAATTCCCAAATTTTTTTTTTTTTAAAAAAAAATTTTTTTTTTTTAAAAAAAACTTTTTAAAAAAAAATTTTAAAAACCCCCCCTTAAAACCCCCAAATTTTTAAAAAAAAGGGGGGGAAAATTTGGGGAATTAAAATAAAAATTTTTTAAAATTTTTTTTTTTAAAAAAAACCTTTTAAATTTTAAAAAAAATTTTTTTTTAAAAAAAAAAGGGAAAATTTTTTTTTTTTAATAAAAAAAAAAAACCCCCCCCCGGGTTTTTAACAAAGGGGGCCCGGGGGGGCCCAAAAAAACCGGCCCCCCCCAAAAAAAAAAAAAAATTAAATTTTCGTTTTTTTTTTTCCCTTTTTAAAAAAAAAAAAAAAAGGGTTTTTGGCCCAAAAAAATTTTTTTGGGGCAAAAAAGAAAAAAATTTTTTTTTTTTTTAAAAATTTAAAAAAAAAAAAAAAAATTTTTTAAAAAATTTTTTAAAAAAAATTTTTTAAAAAATTTTTTAAAAAAAAATTTTTTTCCAAAAAAAAAAAATTTTTTTTAAAATTTAAAAAAAACCCTTTAAAAAAAAAATTTTTTAATTCAAAAAAATTAAAAAAAAAATTTTTTTTTTTTTTTTTTAAAAAAATTTTAAAAAATTTTTTTTAAAAAAATTTTGAAAAAACCCCCTTTTTTTAATTTTTTTTTTCCTTTTTTTTTTTTTCCCCCCCCTTTTTTCAAAACCCAAAATTTTTTTTTTAAAAAAATTTTTTAAAAAAAATTTTTTTAAAAAAATTTTTTTTTTTAAAAAAATTTTTTCCAAAATTTTTAAAAAAAAAAAAACCCCAAAAAAAAAAGGGGCCCTTTTTAAAACCTTTTTTTAAAAAAATTTTTTTTTTTTTAAAAAAAAAAAAAAATTTTTTGGGAAAATTTTTGGTTTTTTTTTTAAATTTTTTTTTTAAAATTTGAAAAAATTTTCCTTTAAAATTTTAAAAAAAATTTTTTTTTTTTTTTTAAAAACCCCTTTTTTTTCCCCCCGGGGTTTTTTTTTAAAGAAGAAATTTCTTTTTAAAATTTTTCCTTTTTAAAAAAAAGGGGTTTTTTTTTAAAAAAATTTTAAAAAACAAAAAAAAACCCAAAATAGAAAAAAATTTTTCAAAAATTTTAAAAAAAAGGGGAAAAAACCCTTTTTAAAAAAAAATTTTTTTTTGGGAAATTCCTTTTTCCAAAACCCTAAATAAAAAAAAATTAAAAAAAAATTTTTTTAAAAAAAAAAAATTTTTTTTTTAAAAAAAAAAAAAAAAAATTTTTTTTTTAAAAATTTTTTAAAAATTGAAAAAAAAAAAAAAAAATTTAAATTTTTGGAAAAAAAAAATTTTTTTTTTAAATTAAAAAATTTTTTTTTTTAAAAAAATTTTTTAAAAAAAAAAAAATTTTTTCCCTTTTAAAATTTTTTTTTCCTTTAAAAAAATTTTTTTTTTAAAAAAAAAAAAAAATTTTTTAAAAAAAATTTTTTAAAAAAAATTTTTAAAAAAAAAAAATTTTTTTTTTTTAAAAAAAAATTTTTTTTTTTAAAAAAAATTTAAAAATTTTTTTTTTTTAAAAAAAATTTTTTTTTAAAACCCCTTTTTTTTTCCCCCATTTTTTAAAAAAAAAAATTTAAAAAAAAAAAGGAAAAAAGGGGAAAACCCTTTTGGGGGGGGAAAAAAAAATTTTTTTTCCCCCAAAAAATTTAAAAAGGGAAACTTTTTTTGGGGGTTTTTTTTAAAAAAAAAAGGGGTTGGGGTTTTTCCCCAAAATTTAAAAAGGGAAAACCCAAATTTTTTAAAAAAAATTTTTTTTTAAAAAAAAAAATTTTTTTTTCCAAAAAAAAAAAAAATTTTTTTTTTTTAAAAAAAAAACCCTTTTAAAAAAAAAAAAAAATTTTTTTTTTTTGGGGAAAAATTTTTAAAAAAAAAAAATTTTTTTGGGGGGGGAAAAAAAAAAAACCAAAAATTAAAAAATTAAAAAATTTTTGGGGGGTTTTTTTTAAATTAAAAAAGGCCAAAATTTTTAAAAAAAAAAACCCCCCAAAAAAAATTTTTTTCCCCCCTTTTTTTTTAAAAAAAAAAAAAATTTTTTTTAAAAAGGGGGCCCACTTTTTGGGAAAAAAAAAAATTTTTTTGGGGGAAAAAAAAAAACCCCCCCAAAAAATTTAAACCAAAAACCCAAAAAAAAAAAAAAAATTTTATTTTGGAAGGGGAAAAGAAAAACCCCAAAAAAAAACCCAAAAAAAAAATTTTTTTTTTTTTAAAAAAAACCCTTTTTTAAAAAAACCCTTTTTTTTTTTTTTTTTTAAAAAAAATTTTAATTTTAAAAAAAAATTTTTTTTCTTTTTTAAAAATTTTTAAAAAAAAAAATTTTTAAAAAAAAAGGGGTTTTTTTAAAAAATTTTAAAATAAAAAAAAAAAATTTTTTTTTTTTAAAAAAAATTTTTAAATTTCCTTTTTTTTTTTGGGGGGGGGGAAAAACCCCCCTTTGGGGGGAAAATTGGAAAAAAAACCCCAAACCCCCCAAAAAAATTTTTAAAAAATTTTTTTTAAAAAAAACCCCTTTTTTTTAAAAAAAAAAAATTTAATTTTTATTAAAAGGGTTTTTCCCCCCGGGGGGGGGGCCCCCCTTTTTTTTTTTTTTGTTTTTAAAAAAAAAAAAAATTAAAAAAAAAAAAAGGGGGATTAAAAACCCCTTTTAAAACCAAAAATTTTTTTCCGGGCGAAAAAAAAAATTTTTTTTTTTGGGGTTTTAAAAAAAAACCCCCAAATTTTAAAAAAAAGGGGGGGCCCAAAAATTTTCAAAAAAAAAAGGCCAAAAAAACCCCCCAATCCTTTTAAAAAGGGTTTTTTTAAAAGGGCCCCCGGGGCCCCTTTTTTTTCCCCAAAAAAAATAAAAAAACCCGGAAAAAAAAAATTTTTTTTTTTTAAAAAAAAACCCAAAAAAAAAATTTTTAAAAAATTTTTTTAAAAAAAAATTTTTTTTAAAAATGGTTTTTTTTCCAAAATTTTTTTTTTTTAATTTTTTTTTTAAAAAATTTAAATTTTTTTTTAAAAAATTTTTTTTTTTAAACAAAAAAAAAAAAAATTTTTTAAAAAAAATTAAAAAAAAAAATTTTTTTTTTGGCCCAAAAAAAAAAAAAACCCCCTTTTTTTTAAAATTTAAACCCTTTTGGGGGCCTTTTTTTTCCCAAAAATTTTAAAAAAAAAAAGGGGGGGTTTTTTTTCCCCCTTTTTTTTTAAAAAAAAAAAAAAACCCCTTTGGTTTTTTTCCCCCCATTTTTTTTTTTTCCCAACCAAAAATTTTCCCCCCCCCTTTTTCCGGGGGGAAAACCCTTTTTTTTCCCCGGGGGGAAAAAAAAAACCAAATTTTAAAAAAAAAATTTTAAAAAAAAAAACCCAAAAATTTTTTTGGGGGAAATTTCCCCAAACCCCCCTTTGGGGAAAATAAAAAGGGGTTTTGGGCCTTAAAAAATTTGGGAAAATTAAAAAAAAAAAGGGGGGGGGTTTTTTTTGGGGGGGGGAAACCCCAAAAAACCCCTTAAAAAATTTTTTTTAACCCCCAAAAAAACCCCTTTAAAAATTTTTTTTAAAAAACCGGAAACCCCGGGCCCCCCCCCCCCTTTAAAAAAAAAATTTTTTTTTAAATTGGGGGGTTTTTTTTTCCCCCCCCCGGGGGGAAAAAAAATTTTTAAAAAAATTTTTTAAAAAAATTTCGGAAATTTCCAAAAAGGTTTTTCCCCAAAACCAAAAATTTTTTTTTTTTTAATTTTTTTCTCGATAACCAATGGTAAAAATAACAAAATAATACTACAAAATCGGCTCCAAATAAAACACAGATTCACTGGTTTTCCGCTTGTACATCGAGTTTTGTTACACCATGTATAAACAATTAGCCAACGTAAAAAATGTACAACAATTTATTAATGTAATAATAATAATAAAATATTTGAATAATGAAAACTCAATCTCTCTTGTAATCTTGTCAAAACATCGAAAATGTCTGCTATTTTGACGTTTCAATTAAAATTCCAGTCACGTCTAATTAACGGGATAACAAGTTGAGTGGGTGCTCCGGATTAATTATTTTTTTGTTCCAACCCAACTTGGTGATTATTTTACGAAAATTCGACTTTACTACTAACTCAAAATACGAAAACTAACCTGAAAAAAATAACATTATACTAACTTTTTTGAGTATTTCCATTTTCCTTGTTTTTTGATATGTGATATTAAGTAACTAAATATGACAATTATTTTAAATAGTAATATTATCATAAGAAATTACTTTTCGATATGAAAGCTTTTAGAGTTGTAAGACACCTATAAAGCCAAAGAAATATAAAGCTAGCATTTTTAATCACTGGTAACATGCTTCACCAAGTGTATGAAATTCTTCCACTCGTAACTATTTTACGACCTTTTATAAAACATTGTTTACACAAACTTTAACGCCCCCATTTCTTAACTTTAAGCCCCCGTTTCTTAACGTTTCACAATGGGGATTTTATTTCTGAGAACAATATGCGAGCAAATAAGGTGCATAGATTTTTCTGGATATTTACAGATAATGTAGATGAAAGAAACTTTGAAGAGCGTGATAGACATTGGTATATTTATACAATTAAAAGGATCGAGGTTTCTTTTTTCACCACGTTCTCTCCTATGTGGAGCGTGAGGACATCACTATCCCTCCCTGGATCCCTCGAGGAGACCAGCCAGCTATCTCTCTCGCCTCCTCCCTCGTCAGGCCAGAATCCATCAGCTACGCCGAGAACATCCGGAAGAAAGTCATCGACGGTCTACCAGGACGGCGGATACCTGACATTTGATCAATAGAAGGTCCAGCTACAAGAGAATCGATAATGAGAACATATCACAAGCCAAGTACATCTGTAAGATGGTCATCGACGGTCTCTCAGAACGGCGGGATCCTACAGGCGTAAAAAAAAGGCAGCTTGGGTTCAGGCTTATGCAGCGCACTATAAAATAATTCAATCGTAAAAGCGTGTATATTTCTAGGCATTTTGTCTAATAATGGCGAATGAATAATAATAATGTTGCATACTATTTATAGGGGACCAAAAACTGTACAGTCTGTCAAAAGACACGCTAAATAAGTATGCTTGTACACAGAAAATTGTTAATATAGCTAACAATGTAAACATGTTTTTTTTTTTTACGTTTTTAAAAGCATTCAATATCAATATCTACTTAAACGTTTCCATAAAAAAAACATTAAGTGTCAGGTCAGCTAAACATTGCGCAGACCATTCAATATTCCATACAAATTTCGCCTTATACGGGACAGTTTGTTAAACTGAACAGTTTTTTGTCTCATTTAAAGTGCGCTTAAAATCCAACGCAATGCTTAATCTTAATAATCATCGTACAAGTGTACTAAATGATTGATTTATGTCGCCAACTCCTTCAAATTGACACTTAGCAACACCTTGTGTTTAATTCTACAAATAGTAATCCTTAGCAAATAATGTCTTGTGGTGAAAATACTTAAAGAAAATGTGCACTTAAATTAAACACATTAAGAAAACAACGTCAAATAATCTAACTCCTCTAGTAAAAAGTATGAATCATTCAATACCCGTTACAAAATTGCTTGGATGTTTTGTAGAAGATTTTCTATTATGAACCACTTCCTAGATCTAGAATTCATTTTCGTCAAGTGTGTGTTGTGCCTTACTGTCGGTTTACGGGTCATATAACTCACATTCCAAGTCCACATTATATTGCTACTGCCGTAAATGTTGCAGTGTGAATGTGATCTTGCCAAATACAAAGTAAATAGTTTAAGAGCACGTTTACACATCGGATTATTGAATCGCATTAACTTGTGAAGATACATATAACAACTGCAATATCTAATATGTGCAAAAAACTTAATTTTGTTACTAAGCTGTAAATAATAAAGAGCAGCATTTCATTTTAAATTACCTATAAGTTTCTTTTAAAAAGGCGATTTATAACTTTAAACTTATCAGTACCTAAATTAAAAGTATTTAGAAGCTAACAATATGTTTACATTTTTCTAGTTTTTAAAAATATATATTGTATTTATCCGTAGGCAGTTTGCGTCAGAACTGCGGGACGTAGACCGGACTTGGGAGGATGTGCGGGAAATGGCGGTCAATCGCTTGGCTTGGAGGCAGTTTGTGGAATCCATATACTTGACATAGGGAGTGGATATGGTATGATGATAAAGTATTTTCCATCTTTCGTATTTCCGGATCTTATATCAATTGATTTTTAGCACTAAAAAATGTATAGAAAAAAACTTTACCCCAGTTTACTACGTTAAACATTTAGCCTTATCGTTTTTTTCTAACAATCCAATTTGCCTATAAACCTTAAACTTTGTAAAAGATGAAAACAATTCTGTAACTAATCTCAAATTCTTCCACGATTGGAGAGCATGTTTTTCGGGCAAACGTCAGATCTACCACCTTCATATAATCCTGTGTGAAGACTTTCTCTAAGTAAAGCCTAGCTTACACGTTCGGAGAGCCTATGAGTCAGTTTATGCCTTTTACAAACCCTTGTGTTTATGCCCTAACAGTAAACATCGTGATTATTACTGCTTTTCGTACCTGAGTAACGACATTGTTAACTTAAAGGATATTATAATATATAAATAGGTGCTGAGAATATGTTAGTAATGGCACAATACTCATAAAAGGCTTATAAAGTGGGTATAGGAATAATGATTCTTTGAATAGAAGTAGAGATTATAAATCGCAAGTAAAATTAACTTTTTTCGAATAATTGAAAGTTAATAAAGAATCTCTGAAGTAAGAAGTGAAATGAGAAAACGGACACAGCAACCCTTGGTACTACTGTCATCCGGTGAAGGCGTTTCTTCTGGCTAGGCCATACATTGCGTATGCCTCCCGAGAGACTTAACCATGCTTGCCTATTTTAAAGTCCTGCATAAAATAGCGTGACTGACAGAGAGTCCCCAAGGACTCTATAACAGTCGCGGGTGGAGGTGGGACGATCCCTCAGTGCTTGCCTATTTTACAAGGCGTCAGGTTCTCGGCGTCCTAGACGTCCACTGTTAACAATTCGCCGGCAGTTTGCGTCAGAGCTGCGGGACGTGGACCTTATTTGAGAGGATGCACTGGAGCTGGGGGTCGATCGCTTGGCCCGGAGGCAGTTTGCGGAATCCATATGCTCACATAGGGAGCAGATATGGTATGATAATGATGATGAATAAAGAACATTTACTGGTTCGATTCCCGTAGGAGGTCAACATGAAATATTGATTTACATTATTGTGATTTTCATATTTATTTTTCTTGTGTGATACCTTGGACTGGTACTGAAGCGTAAGACTTTGACTCTTCTACTATTTGTATTCGCTTTTATTTTTCTTTTATTAATGTTTTGTTGTATTACATATTATTTTATTTTCTTTCAAAGGAAAATCAGCAGTTACAAATTATTTTAGTAAACGTAAAAAACGAACAGGATGAACCAATTAAAGGTTTTCGCAAGTAGAGTAAACATAGTAAAAAAAATAATATTCTCATCATTAAATTACTAGATATAAATAACACATAAAAGTGAGTTAAAACTTAAATAAAAAGTTTTTAAAAAAATGCGAGCTTAGCAAAATATTCATTTTATCGAATCTTTTTATTTGCTATTCTGTATCGGTCTAGGTTCGATTTCCAGTGAAAACACAAAAAAAATCTCTTCGTTCAAAATGTTATCACATAAAAAACACAAAAAAACTTTTTTTGAGCCTGGGTATTTATAAATATATATGATCCTTTGGCATGTTGAACAGTAAAAAATGAACAAATAAATAGTATAGTGAACCAACAATAGTATAGTTAAGTATGTAAAGCATAAACTATAAAAGTCGGGTCATGATAAATGTTTATATAAATTAATTAATAATGACTTTGATAAATAAAGTTAAAATAAATTATGTTGAAACTTATCAGGGAGACGTACATATTTTTGAACTGAAGTTCTTTTATTGACATACTCCGAGTTGCGAAGAATTTTTTCGTAACCCTTTTATTTACATTTCCAAATTATCCGTACCAAATGAGCTAGCAGGAATTTCAGGCGACATCCATTAGCATTCTAAATCTGAATCTGCCCTAATTGAAATGGACGGTGAAGCCGCTGAAGGAGACAACAAGAAAGGCACCGATCGGAAAATGGGAAAGCCGAGCCATTTATTCTGAACCTCCTAAACCCTGGAACTTACACAATACTGTAAGGGGCTGGCCGGTTTTATAAACGTCCCGTCCGTTCGTAACATTTGAAATACTAATCGGTTAATATTCGGTACAAAATGTTCACATTATCCTTTTATTTTTATTTTATATTGTTTTATTTTTTTTTATTTTTATGTTTAGCATAATATTTTTTTTTTTCTTCCTTTTTATTAATTTATTCTATTTTTATTTTATTCTGATCTTGTTTTTTCTTCTTTTTTATGTACTGTATCAAAGATGATGCTAAATAAAAGGATATTATTATTTTTATTATTATTATTATTATTATTATTATTATTATTTATTATTATTATTATTATTTATTATTATTATTATTATTACCTGATTTGTAAACCTTTTAACAAGAATTTCAGAGAATTGACATTCCAAACTTGAAATATTCTTCTTTGTCTAGGTGTCTAGTTACCCACTACGTCACTCGCTACGTCATCAGTAGGTTTCTACGTCACCACAAGATAATAAATGTATAGAATATTACCTGATTAGTACACCAAGAGTCAGGTTCGAACAAGAATTTCAGAGAAATGACATTCCATACTTAAAAAATACTATCGTGTCTAGGTGTCTAGTTAACCACTGCGTCACTCACTACGTCATCAATAGGCATCTACGTCACACGTTTCGTGTATTGGCCTAAGTGCTGGATCCTTTGGATGGTGAAATTGGATAATAAGTGGTGTTTTGAAATTAACCCCAAAAAGCGTATGTTTTTAGACAATTTGTATGGAAACGTCCCTTTTCCTTGTTCGAAGTTACTTTTTTTAATCTTTCCATCACTACAAAGGTCCGCCTCGTAGTATAGTGGTATAAAAGGGGCTCCCAAAAAATATCACTTAAACTATTATCCAGCATACAATTACGTAGTAAATCACGACAGATAAATAAGATGATTTCTTTATTCCCTTTTATTTTACATCTTCGTTCCTCACTTTTTTAAAAAAATTATTTTTATTTTATTTATTTCATATTATAATTTACATTTTTTTTAGATCAATGAAATACCTCACTGATTCATTTACAATCCTTTTTTTTCCCTTGTAGGTAGTATAAATTTATAAAATACATTTATATTTTGGCGGGGTGACCATCTCAAGACACTTCTCTGGGGCCCATCTCATTAAGCCAGTTTTTTTGCCAATAGACTAAATTTATTTTTAACTTTTTCTAATTTATTTTCAGGTGGGATACAATTGTAAATTCTGGGAGCCAGATATATGTGACTTCTTTGACCAAATGCGGTTTTCATTTTAGGTGTCACATAAAACTGACTCCTTTTACTTCTTGTGTTGTGCATGAACTAGTAGCGCCTTTGCATATAGTTGCCTGACATTCAGTACGCCTACTCGTTCAAACACCTCCACTGTGGACGTTCTGATCGGGACCCCGAGAAAAGCCTTAAGGACCCATTTTTGAGCTATTTCTAATTGATGAATAGCTTTTTGGTTTGCTCCACCCCACGCAATTATACCATATTCCAACATATTACCAACAATGATTGGCACAATCCCCACGCAATTATACCATATTCCAACAATGATTGGCACAATCTCCACGCAATTATACCATATTCCAACAATGATTGACACACAATCCCCACGCAATTATACCATATTCCAACAATGATTGGCACAATCCCCACGCAATTATACCATATTCCAACAATGATTGGCACAATCCCCACGCAATTATAACATATTCCAACAATGATTGGCACAATGAAAATTATATGCTTTTTAGGGTTTTTTGTCTGAAATATACTTACACCTAGATACCGTCCACCTCGCGTTGTAGTGGATAGCGCTTTGAGTTTCTATGCATAAAATTAAGGGTTTGATTCCAGACGGGGTCAATGTGAAATATTTATTTCAATGTGATTTTTCCCATAAGAATATTTCATATATGTGATACCTTGGACTGGCGCATGGCGCTGAGACTTTCTTTCACGTTATAAATTTATAATAAAGATATACTGACTTGGTGTACCAATGCAGTGCTTTTTGATCCATAGGGTGCAGATAATATAATGTCTATATTGTATTTTAAAAAAATTGTATAAAAAAAAAAACATTTTTATTATGCATCCAAAAAAAGGTTTCACGGTATCAAGAGGTTAAGGTTTGCCTTGAAAATGTTCACTAAACACGCAAAAGAACGTGACCATTGGTATTTTCAAAGTAATGCCGATTCGGCTAGGTCTGCGAATTCATTTGGGACCCTTACATTTAATTATTTCTCCTAGTTTGCTCAGATATACTAGGGATGAATAGATATTTTATTTCGGATGTTAAAGATGGCAGCGCGATTTAATTCTTAATTACGTAGATGTACTAATTACATGAAGGGATATTTTATCGGGCTAAATATTTTCTTAATATAATAAGCAAGTAATTGAATTACTTGATCTCTTTTAGGTATTTCTAAGGTTATGGAAAAAATAGGAAGTAGTGCGATTATTTATTTTATTTTCACGTTTTATGGTCAAAGAGGCTGTACGTCATAATCGAGAAATATGGCATAAAAAAAAATGCAAATATTATTTTCAATATACTTAAAATATATCTACCTAATATGTTTATAAGCGAATATCCTTATCTACCTACCATTTTTGAGATAGTATTAGTGAGTGACATTGATTAAGTACGTGTCTAAATTAATATTCTTTCAGATATTATTTACAGATACTTGATGTTAAGTGACCACTTAAACCAGCCAATGACAGGTCATAAGCCCTGTAAACGCCTAGATAATCCACATTCGTTTTTAGAGTTTCTCTGTCTCTGTTGGGATATCAATAATATCTGATAATAGCCCAGCATAATATCAGATATCATGGTATTACTGGTATAATCCAGTAATTTGTCTTTTGTACACATTCAAAATGTTGTTTATAATATTCTTTCCCTTATTATAATGTCGACATAAAAAAAAAGAAAAAAAAACACATCCCTTAAAATGCTTTCCTTGGCACGGGATCTCCCAGTAAGGAATGCATTTAATACATATAACAATATGCATAAAACTGTTATGTACTAACAATAATATTTTGGCCTAAGATTATCAAAAATTTCTTTGATGATAATTGACTTTATAATAATGTGCGTGTCATAAATTTGTTGTATTTTACCGACACTTATCGATGATCAAAGGCCTGCACTGCAATCAGTCTATGTAATATTAATGTATCTTTAATCTACAGCTTAGTTGAATAAAAGAAAAAAAACGATAAACACGTGAAAATTTCAAGTAATTTTCAATTTATTTTATTTATGTTTTTTATTTATTTTTTTACCATACCAACACAGTCGTTACAGAGTAAAATAATATACTCTGAAACGACTGTAAATATGTGGAACATTAGTTTGCATAACCAATAAAGGGTTTTGAGTAGTTAAAGTTATACATATATAAATGCACCATAGACACATACTCAGTACATATAGTATGAAGGGTAAAGAGATGTATTATTGTGATAAAGATAAAACTGCAGAACTTTATTTTAAAAAAAACGTGATATTGGGGTCATCGAAAACTTTTTTAAAAAAAAACTAAAATATAAAATTACTTACTTGAAATCGTAGATCAGACGTATATGTTAAAATTCCTGCTGTTAATATGTGAAGATCTCTTTTTCTTATCCAAGATACCTGAAACAAGAAAACGTTTATTTTTGTTAGTTTGTACCAAACATAAGTTTTTTTTAGGATTAATATTAGAGAAAAACCGAGTACTTGCAGACCAATCTTACGATTGTAACTTGAATAAATAAATAGGTGATTCAAAAGTCAAATGAATATTAAATTAAACTCTTATTAAATATTCCACTATATATATTATTTTTTTAATTAATTTAAGTTGCAAAACCTCACAAAATAATTTATGAATCAACATTTTGTATGGGTAATCCGAGGTTACCACACTAGATGCCGTGGAACGTTTCAAATACAGTACTTTACGGGTTAATAACTAATTATTTATTTATTTTTTATTTTATTAATTTAATTTGTGCAAAATACTTTGCACTCCCAATTGAGTTACAAAACTCATTCTGGGACAGATATTAGAAAAAGAAAGACTAAATATTACAATACTTCAGATTACAGAGTTAACAATGCTAAATCTAAAAATACAATAATCACAAAAGGAACAATAATCACAAAAAGAACAAAAGGAACAATATAGAAAAATTAGCCATTATCATAATTAATTAAAATATTTAAAAAGTAGTCTTTTAGTGCTTTGTTTTGGGATTTTGCCGTCTTTTGATTTTGAATTTCGTTTGGTAGTTTATTGAATTGAGTGCGGGCAATGCTTTCTAAAGATTTTACGCCAAATTTAGTTGAATGAGATTTCGACACGTATAGTTTTTTAGAGTTTCGTGTGTTATGGCTGTGGATATCGTAATTGAACTTGTACTTTAGATTAGTGTGAACCGAAGAATTTATGATATTCAAAATAGTATTAGTGATATGTATTACAACAATCCCATTTCACCTAGTATTTGATATCCATATCTGCCAATATACAGTAAAATGGCGCGATGCTTCACATGTGAACTCTCTGTCATCCACTGAGAAAATTGCTAAGCATTTTAGCAGAAACCTTTATGATTGCAAGTGAGATTCTTAATGCATTATATCACCTACTAGGAAACGCCTGAAGATGAATCTTCAATTTGTTATGCTTATAACTTTTACCAGTAGTTTCCTAGTAGGTGATATAATTCGGTAAGAATCTCACTTGCAATCATAAAGGTTTCTGCTAAAATGCTTAGCAATTTTCTCAGTGGATGACAGAGAGTTCACATGTGAAGCATCGCGCGCATTTTACTGTATATTGGCAGATATGGATATCAAATACTAGGTGAAATGGGGAATGTTGTAATACATCAAGTGGCCACTTACCCAGCCAATGACAGGTCATAAGCCCTGTAAACGCTAGATATTCATATTCCCTTCCAAGTTTCTCGTCTCTGTTGAGATGTCAAATTGTAATTATTAGCCCAATGGGTGAAATCCAGTTTTTGTCTACAAGTATTTGGACACACTCAAAATGGAAGTATTTTTGTTTATCGATAAATATCTTGTTAATAATTATTAATATTTTCTGCCACCTTCAGTTATCCAGGAAATTATTAAAATCACGTAAAAGAGGACGTCTTTATTTTCGATATTTTATATAACTCATAATTCTAGAAAACAGTTTGAAGTAAATGCATTAATAATTATTTCCTGGCTCTCTGTCAGTCAACACATCCGGAATATAATTTTTTTAAAGAAACTGGAATATCTAAAGCTGGTCTCAGTTATTTCTGAAAAACTGAATATTATGAATTGACTCCGAATTCTTTCTTTTTGGAACAGTTATTTACGATTTCAGAAAGCAACATCGAATTTCAAACGTTTTGGTATTTTATAGAAATGCAAATAATGTTTAAAAAACTTCATAGTTAAACTGACCACCCACATTAAAACTTTTAAAGGATACGTTTTAACTTAATATAGTTTAACTTATATTTGTATTTATAATATCGTTTAACTTAATAATATAATTCATTTATCGCCATTAAGCCGAACTAACATAATGTACTTGTACTTTGTATATTATTTAATGTTGTACACATTTGTAACAGGTCTGCCAATACTCAGCTTTTTAGCTTATTTGGCAGTCCTGGACCATACATTATATATATCTTCATGTTCACACATTAAATAAATAAATAAAATTAAAATAAATTATTTATTTTGGAAATCCGATTTACGAAGTACTTACTTTCTAACTAACTTACTTAACAATCTTGATGGATATTTTTTTATAAAGCATTTTATACTTGAGCGACATAAATTTATTTCAAGGAAGAAATGTTTGCGGAAAAAGCACGAAATTCTTCCATTAATTATGAAGAAAACAGAAAAAATGTGAAAGCGAACTGAAGTAATCTTTCTTTCCCCTTTCTCTCCCATAATCTGTTTCTGATATCCGTTAGGAAAATATAAAAGTTTAAACTGACTTCATTTTTCTACATACTTTATCCTAAAACATTTTTAAGAAACAAGAAACTAAGTAAGGGTTCTGCGTACGAGTGAAAAAACTTATTTTAAATTGAACACTGAATATTTTTTTCAAAATTTAAATAAGAGATCTTTAAAACTACTTCTATTTTCACTTTTCAGCACCCAATGATGCATAGGGCACTGCGTAGGAAAACCAAGTGCAGTGAATCTTGATCATTTGTTACATGAAGATCAGTCTTTCGCTTCTGCGCTAGTTCAAGATATTACACATAAAATATTAATATGAAAATCATATGAGAATGAATATTTTATGTAGGCTTGTCTTTTGTATTATTCCGTATACTATTTTTATACATTTAATTATTTATTATTATAAGGTATTACATATAGGTACACCAAGTGTAGATTATCTTGATCATTTTATTACACCGGTGTACAACATACGAGTATTGTGTGACTCTAATCTGAAACTGTGTGACCTAGAATATGCTGATGATGCGGTCCTTCTGGAGAAAACAGTCAACAATGTTCAGGGGATTATCGATAGGCTACCGGAAAACTCCGCGCGCCTGGGTCTTAATATGCACACCAAAAAGACCCAGTTTATGTGGAATAAGTCTAGTCCTGACCCCGACTATCCCCTTTCTAACAATGGGAAGAGTATTGAAAGAGTTGACAGCTTCAGATACTTGTATGTTCATATAACTGAAGATGGCAGAACGCACAAGAAACTCGCATCTTCAGACCAGTCTGAAGATGCCCGTTACAGGGTGAAAGCGCTAACTGGTCAAAATAAATAAAAGTGGAAGTGTACCAAGTATTTTTTATTTAACTTTAATTAGTTATATATTAATAATTTCATCATGGAATCCCACCAAGTAATGTCAATAAAAAATATAAATCAAAATAAAATGTGTTTGCGTGATGTGTTTGTGTGGCGTGTGGTGTGTTATGCTAGGGTGTGTTGTATTAGTGTATTTTGTGTTAGAGTAAAGAGAGCGCAAGGCCTAGGTCGTGAATTATCCCCAAGCCGTGTTCCGAACATGCTTCGCGCATTGAACCCTATACTAAATGCAATGCGCAAAACATAAACAAGAAGTCATTATTCCTTACACTTGTATCATCCTCAGTAAACTAAGCCCCTTGAAATCTCGCAAAAATAGATGGTGTACTCACAATAATTACATTTAACACAGTTAAATAGTTTCTGATAGTGAAAGTGGTGTTTTTATTTATATATTTATTCAAAACATTATACTGTGGTTAACCTACATAATTAACTCACAAACTAAAGTCCACATTTAGAACACAAAAGCACATTGAAACGGTTGAACATGTTAAGCCTCAATAAACAATACAACCTGCGCATAAAAACTTCACAGATCCCTTAAAAATAAAATTGTGAAACATGACGGTATAATTACCATAATTCTCCCTTAGAATTATCTCGCATCTCATAACGCATAGCACAGGTGCTTTATATTACGTTTATAATAAAGTTTCACACACCACCAAAACACATGTATATTTATACCAGACATTGTAAACGGGAATATAACATTTATACGCAAGCGGTTTCGCAGAAAACAGCCAGAAATGTAAGAAAAAACTAGCTGATACTTTAAAAAAAAAACAAAAGAATGAATGTGAAATAAAAATAAGAACATTTTGCTTAAGCATAAAATATTTCAAAACTACTGTCACATTGCACAGCCGGAAATTACATATTATATATTTCCTACGACAATTTTTATTTTCTTGGAGGTTATTAGGTTTTAAAAGTTGGATAATTAATAATGTAAAAGTTCAAAAATTCGTTCGCAGTAAAATGTGAAATGTATTAATCACAACTTACTAACTTACCATTACACCATTTCCCCGAAGGGGTAGGCAGAGAGGATAGAACGCCACACCACTCTGTCCTGGCATACTTCTCTTGCTTCATCCACATTCATACATCTTCTCATGCACGCACGTCGATTATTCCGACTTCTTATATGCCCACTTTCAAGCACATGTTTTACTTGACCATGCCACGTCTTTCTCGGCCTTCCTTGACTTCTATATCCAGGCACAGTCACATCATATATTTTTTTTAGCCGTTCTTTCATCATCCATTCGCTCTACATGACCGAACCAACGTAAAAGACCTATCTTAATTTTGTCGATAATGTTTATCTCAGCCTTGCATTCTGCTCTAATTTCAACATTAGTGCACCTATCATTCATAGTTTTACCACACATTCGCCTGAGAGATCGCATTTCAACTGCATTCAATCTACTTTCATCCTTATTTTTCCAACTCCATGCTTCGCTTCCATACATAAGTGTTGGTACCAGAACTCCATTATGCACTGCCAATTTAGCCTCTTTTGATAAGCACTCATTAGATAGGTACTACCGATTTTAAGGCACCATTTACTCTGTTACCAGCACTAATCCTCCTTTCAATGTCCTTGTCCATATTTCCATCACTAGTGAAATGCTTTACAACGTTTATTTATAATAATAACTAATATTTTTTTTACCGGTCGTCAATTTGAAAAAATAATAAAAGCTTACAATATGTTAGTGTTAGTATGATTTTCGTAAAGTTAACTTATAAATAATATTATAATCCAAATCGTAACAACTGTTTGTTTTCTGCTTAACTTCATTACTCAGATGAATATGAAACGGTTTTACGCGTGTGGAGCCTGCTTTACGTACAGCTAATTAAGCATTTCACGTTCTACGTTGGTTCTATGATTAATATTTTATAATTATATAACAATTAGAAGCATGTGGCTTGCATAATAAACAAAGAACGTTATAAGGAACGCAATAGGAATTTAAGCTCAGTTTTAACTGCCTTTGTAATGAGTTTGACAATCAGGAAATGTAGATGCGGTGTGACTTATTATATGTTCACTGGTAAAACAGGTATTTTAACAAAACAAGGATTCGGGAAGAATGTTTATGAAAATTCACTGAAAATATACAATTTTTATAATCATTATCAATTCATTTCTGCTCATTATGTGGAGCATATGAATTCTACAAGTGGTCTTCAAGCTTAGAAATCGGCTGCAAGTTGTTGTCGAAATACCCTTTCCAGCATGTATTTCTTTAAGAATGCTTACTCTTATTGATTATGTATGACTGTGGAGATAATAATAAAGCAACTATTTCATTAATATTTCAATTTATATCTTCATATTTTCAAATTCAGGAATATGGATATTCGAGCGTTTACAGGGCTTATGACCTATCATTGGCTGGGTTAAGTGGCCACTTTATGTACTACAACATTCCGCATTCCGCTTATTAGCGAATATCCACACCAGGTAACATTTTTGATTTTGTATATATGTTACGAATCGACAATCATCTACCAGCGAGTTGAAAGCTCCATCTATGCATTGATATTGAAGTTAAGTATTTTATTTTTTGTTTTTTATTTTATTTATTAGGGATATCAACAGTAAATACAGGTTATAAAACATAGACAAAACAGTAAGATAATAAACCAATAACAGATATCCACAAGTATACAGGAATAAGTATAACAAACAAGAAAAAGGTGTAATTGTGTATGTGTGAGTGGTGGTGTGAATGAGAGAGGAGTGTGTGGTGGTGTATATAATGTATGTTATAGTGGGTGAGAATGAGAGAGGAGTGTGTGATGGATGATTATAAGTATGTAATAGTGGATGAGAATGAAAATGTGTATAAAAACGAAAAATAAAAATAGCTCTAATTGGAACCTATTAATTGTTTTGCAGCTTGTAATTTGAATCTTGTTTTATTGCATATAAATGGGTCGATTGTATTGAATTTAGAATTATATTCTCTAACTAAGCGTATAAGAGGGGAATTTTGAGCATAATTCGTACGCACCACTGGTACGTGAAATAATGATTTTGATGTGTGACGAGTACGGTAAGCTGGTGTATTGAAGCCTATTCCGGAAACTAGTGTCTCACTATCTAGGCGTCCACTAATAATATCATGAAGAATACCCATATCCAATTGTAAACGACGATCACTTCAGCTAAGAATGTTATGCTTCTTGCAAGAAGACTTGTAGTTAAGATCGTTTAACTTACATCTCCAATTAAGGTGCTTTAGGAAAGTCCATTGGATTTTTTCGAATCTTTCTTTATGTGTTATATAGTTAGGAGACCAAACACAAGAAGCATATTCAAGTAAGCTACGAACAAATGCAAAATACACCATTTTAATACAACCAATATCACTGAATACCTGACATGTACGAAGAACGAAACCAAGGTTTCTGTGTGCACGACTTGTAATGTTGTCAAAGTGATCTTCAAAGGTCAGTTTTTTTATCAAGTATTACTCCTAAATCACGCACAGAATTAACTCTCTGAATTGGTTGATTTGATATGATATAATTGTATTCTATGGGACACCGACTACGTGAAAATGAGATAACTAGACATTTAGATACGTTTACATTAATCCTATTTTTTAAATAGTATTCGCAAATACTATTGTATAATTAGTAAATAGTATTGACAAATTTCTTTATTTTTGTAATTAAGGCTCTGACCGAGTTAAATGAATATTACTAGTAATCGCCTGCAGATGAGAGATTTGTGTACAAGTATTTGAACACGCCCAAAATGTTGTATTTTATTGATGTTTCTACTATTACTTACTTTTCCTTCATTCTAAATAAGAAATAATAAAAATGAAGAAAGCAATTACAATTATGTTGTTTTAATGTCTTTATCGCGATATTTTAAAACAATTTCTTGAACTTCTGCAGCCTTATTCTGTTTCAGAAATGTGCAATGGATTCTAAAAACACGGTTAAAACACTTGCCCTATCTCTAAGTATCGTGCGAAATTTCAAAGCTGGTGATATATTTCCCGGTATTTGACAAGTAATTATCGAGCTAAGGACCTACAACAGTGAAGTATGGGCGAGGTACAGCCTATTACTTATGTAGCCTTCCTACCCTAGCCCCTAGCTGGGGGTGGCTAGAAGGAACCAATACATCAAGGAAGTTTGAAAATGCTAGAGGAAAGAAGAAATTTGGTGATTTCGTTTAATAAATAATATAGAAAACCCTGCGGAGTTATTAATCACATTTATTACAAAAAATTTATCACAATAAGAAAACGATATTTTAACACCTTGGTTTAAAAGATACACAAGTATTACAATCAATATCATTATTTGATAATCGCTTCCTATATGAAATTATTATGTGAGTTTAAAAAAGTTATATCTGTCAATTTTTACGAAATGCATGTTTTGCGATTTTTTCATGAGAATTTAAATAATTTTAAACGAAAACACAGAAGTTCCAGTAATCAACGGAACTTTTGATGCAACTATTAAAACTAATCTCCTATCCTCCATATTATTTTGCCACGTTTGCTAATGCAGTATGGAGCGTGTATTACAAAAATTACTAAATGCCTCCAAGACATTTTATTTATTTATTTATTTATTCACGCCCATGGGGCTTTTACAGAACAAATGTAAGTATAAATACCTAAGCTACATACATAATATAATACAGATATTTTTATAATACATTTCGATAGGGATATAAGACTGATCATTATGAATATCGGATACGTGTTTGAAAAAATACTTTACATTCAAGTTATTAAGTAGTGATGACTTATTTTTTTATTAGATGCTTTGCATTTAGCTCTTAAATTTCAGAAGTTTTTTTTTAAATTGTATAAGTTAAGTGAGCCTTTTTTTTCTTAGTAGTTAAATCTATAAACTCTATTGTTTAACCATCTGGGCTATTTAGAAGGGAATGATTTGGCTCTCGCCAAATCATTTCACAAACATTTATAAAAATATTCATATTATCATAAAATGTTTCTAAGTTTTTGTTTATATCCGTACTGTATTTTGTCGCCACTTCCTATGTCAATCCCGCATCCTTCAGTTCTGTCGAAAACATTCGAAAGATTGTAATTCATGGTCTAATATTTAGATAAAAAGTATTAATTTAGTCTAATTCAAAATAATTTTTTTCGATTTTTTTTTTTATTACTGTACACTATTCACTTATTTTAGTTTTAAAATTGCAAGCGATTCGATTGCGCAAAGTTGAAAAATACCAACAATCAATAAATCGCCAGCATTTTTATACTCAATTTTACTTATTCACTGTACCTTTAGAAACCGTATTCCTAACAATTTGTACAAAATTTCTCACCAATTACTTATTTACTTTACCTCTGTTACGAATAAATAATGCCCTCACTTTTTCATGGATCCTTTAAGGGTAGCAAGAACTCACCCTTGTTTATTTTGTAGTTAGGTTTCTTCCAATGAACCTCCCTTTGGGAAGATTGATGGCCGGGATTAGCCTCTTGTCTAAATAATTCTAGAGGATTTTAATTGTTAATTTTATTGTCTGTAAAATTAGGGGTTATTTTTTTTCTGTTTTCTTAATGACATTTCGCACCCTGGCCATAAACTAAACATTATTGTTGGAAAACAGCATTCTTTACTCTATGGGTAATACAATTTGTCAGACCTCAACACATTTAAAACATGGTTTATTTCATATTTTCTATCTTAAATTAATGATTTAATTGCTACTATAAAATATTTGTACAGCCATAATTACCCGTTTTCCAAGAAGAGTGATTTTTTTTATTACAGTACCTACCTTACTACCTTCCCAGAAATATTTTCAGTAGTAAAACTTTCCCTTATCCGCAACCAATAAAGGTGTAAAGAACACTAGGTATATTTTTTTTAAATTAAAGATTT
This sequence comes from Micrasema minimum, assembly GCA_022494985.1. NCBI lineage: Eukaryota > Metazoa > Arthropoda > Insecta > Trichoptera > Brachycentridae > Micrasema > Micrasema minimum. Next base: position 25,552 of record JAGVSP010000608.1, read on the forward strand.
AAACCAGAATAAACCGCAATACAGGAAAAAATAAATAAATAATAATGATAAATAATGATAATAGATAATAATAATAGATAATAATAATAGTTAACAAGTGCATCAAACCAAGGAAAATTGGACAGTATTTATACTTTAACGATTCTCCAAGGTAGCATATCGTCGACGAAGAAACAATTCCTACCATCTAACCGACATACAATAAAAAATAACATTTTTATTAAATTCGAAAGAGAAGCGAATTTTGCCCACCTGTTTATTTAGTTCCTAATACTAAAAACATGAAGTAATACTAGCTAACCGACTTCGGTTAAATTATGTATGAAATACCGCCCATCTCCTTTCAAAAGAAAGAAAAGTATGTTTTTCGTGTCTCCTATACAATTCAACAATTGGCATTTGGGCGGTGTTGTTTTTTCATCGACGAATTAATTAAATTATTTTAGATGAAAAACAAGTACCTACCTATTTAATTTCACACATAAAATAGTTGAACATTTTATTTAGAAAATATAATTGAGCAAGTTGCTAAAATAACATCTAGTGACCTGAAAACTTCTTGTTACATTTACCTCACATATTTTATTATAATAAAACAAATTGCTTATTTAATCAAACTTGTTATCATATTTCACTGATTTTCAAAGGTCCGAGACTAGTTTTAAATCACTCTTTAACACGGCAGGGTTAGACATATTAAGGATTCGTTTAAATTAGACATTTAAACCAGAAAACCGCAAACAGGTATTTAAGTACGAAATAAATTATTATTCTACTTTATACCCCGGGGTCCTTCTGCCAACAGTGTTTCGAAATATTTACCCTAAAAAGGGAAAATACGCACTATGCTACCTGATAAAAGTTTTATATTATTGATAATTAGGTAGGTATGTAAGATTTTGATATACATATACACTAAGGAAAAATAATCTGGGTTACCAATTTAAACACGATTCAGAAAAGTATCCCTTATCTGCACCCAACGGAGCATAAGGCACTACATTAGCACACCAAGTACAGTGTATCTTGATCATTTTTTTACTACATTAAGGTACGATGATCAGTTTTACACTTAAGAACCAGTCTAAGGATCACAAAAAAAATATTAATATGAAAATCACATGTTAATAACTATTTTATGTTGACCCCCTTCGGGAATCAAACTCGCGACCTCAAGCACGGTAGCCAAATGCGCAACCACTATGTTAAGAGGTGGACGAAATTAAAATTACATACTGAATATAAACGGAAACCTGTTGTAAAATATTTTTTTTCATCAATCTGTTACATGATTTTTTCGACACGGGGTATTCCAGCGAAGAATGCATTAAAAAATATATTTAAACAATAAATAATTACATGCAATTTAATTTATAAATCATAAATATAGTTCTACAAGATACGACAAAGTCCAATACCTACTTTTGTATATATTTTGTATAGGTATTTCTATTGTGAATAAGGGTCTACAGTTGAAAAGACGTCTTTTGGGACCCTGGTCTTCAGGTACTGGTGTTAAAAACAGGAAGATTTATGGGCGTTCTCTAAGGCTCTGGATAATCAAGGGGCATCCATATTAAGGCAAAATTCTACCAGGATTCATTCCGAGATTCAACTTATACGTAAAAATTTACATTTCTCAAAACTTTGTGGGTGTTTTTCATCAAGTTGAGCTTTTTTGGGTTCTTTATTTTTTCAATTAAGCCGGACTGTATTTATGTAGGTGTATTTTAACCTTTGAAAGAAAATGTGCTGTCTATTACGCCTTGCCAATGGTAACAGGTTTTTTGAATTCTGCGTTGGTTTTATGGAAACCTCAAAATTTCAGTTTTCTTTCATACAAAACAACATAATTTTTGTTTTGATAAAAAAAATACTTATTCATTCATTTAACGAGAGTTCTATTTATAAAATACTTTTTTTTTGTAAAAATATACGCTTCTTAAGGGTCTGTGTTGTTCTCATGCGATGCCGCCTCTTGGAATGTTGAGGATGTAGGTAGTTAGACATACAGTTAGACGTCAACACCAATGGAAAAATTCTACCTGAGAAAAAAGTCGAAAGTTATGTTTATCTTGGTCACAAAATCCCCATCGGCAGAGACAATCAGACCAATGAGGTAGATAAAAGGATTATTCTCTCTTGGGTGGTTTTTGGAAAGCTAAATTCTACATTCCGAAACTCCATTTCCAACTCACTCAAGACTCGAGTGACCCGTCCTTACCTATGGCGCGGAAACAATGACTCTGACCAAGCAATCCCTCCATAAGTTGTAAGTTGCACACAGGAGCATGGAGCGAATTATGTTCGGAATAACATTAAAAGACAGAAAAAAGAACTATTGGATCCGACGCCAAATAGCTTGGTTGAAGTAAAAATGGCCCAATCACATAGCCAAAATGACGGACGGCAGATGGACGAAACGCGTTTTGGTGTGGAAACCGGGGAACCTGAGGCCCCAAGGACGTCCACCGATGAGATGGGTGGATGACATCAGGAAGTTTGCTGGAAGACGGTGGATGGGGAGGTGCAGGATCGGGAGAAGTGGAGGTGGCAGGGGGGATGCCTATGTCCAGCAGTGGACCTCAACGGGCTGAGATGATGATGATGAGACATCAATGGTCAAAAATTTAATTTCTTTGGCGGTTCTTTGGTTAAAAAATAATTTCATTTCGTCTGTTATTATTACTACTTGTTTTTTTTGTTGTGGTTTTTGCGAGAGCCTCATTGGCGCTGTATAAAAAAAAACTACATCAAAACTCGTCTTGCAGCCACCAAGCCAATGGGTGGTTGGAATCCAGCTCCTTTTATGTGCTTTTGGTATTAAGTTCTGTTGTGCATATGGTTAGACAAAAATCCGTTTTGCTGGAACGGAGTGTTGATAATTGCTTAAGCATCAATTCTAGAGCCAATACTCACATCAATAGATATTACTTAGTTACCCATACTTTTGTTATCTTTTAAATAAATAATTGAATTCATTTTGTGTTGACAGTACTTATTTTATTTAAAAAGTTTGTTTTGTTCTTCAAATGACGTTTCACTTTATTTGCTATAATTGACAAAACTTTATCATATTGTCTTCCGAATAAATATTCTATCTTCGATCTTCATTCCGTATTCTGCCCATTGTTCTGCTAAGTTTTGTTGGAACGTTAAGGCATTGTTAGCAAACTATCTTTAGAACCTTGAAATTCATAACAAGACCCGGAGCTTGAAATTTTAATGTACCTACGAAGTACATTCCAAGAACGGAAATGTCCGCAAAACTTCTGTGTAAACAGTACTTGTTAAATATTGAACTACAAATTAGACAAGTATTTTAACTAAAAGTATTTAAGTATCGTGTTAATTTCAAGCTAAAATTCTAAAAGTAAAAAACCGGTTTTCGATTTCTAAAAATATATTTTTCTGACGTAGCTTACTCTGACCTTTTTTATTAGGTTGTAGGAGTAGCATCCTACTCACAACTAGACCTTTCGAATTTTATCTAATTTAAGACCTAACCTAACCTAATAAAGGTTGATATCAACGTATCTACCTTTTAAAGGACAAAAATGTTAACAAAACCGTTGCGTTATTTACTAAATGTTTTGTTAAGGTATCGAACTATCTTATATTTTTAATTCCCTAAGTTTTGATAATAAATCTCAGCTAGTTTTAAAAATATCTAAAAATATTTATGATTTCACCATTTTCAAAGTTCAACTTTTAAAATTTGTATAAAAAAACTTCTGAACATCTACGCAAAGTTTTGGAGTATGTAAGGAAGTAAAAATTCTAAAAAAACCATTTCGCTCTCAAAACGTACTTATGAAAACATCGTTCTATACCAATGCACCGCAGAGATATTTATACATTTTGACGAATGTATTTTGCAAAACAAAAAAAACTAAGAAAATTTGGAAAATGGGTGGCTGATATTTTTTTCATTGAGAGGCAACGATTTCTCTGAGAGCAGCTTCTTTTACTGCCTTCTATCCTAGCAGACGGATGCTTACTTGCTACTTTCCAACACCATTCGCATGTACTTGGGAAGAGTCATTCTTGGACATATCCGTACACACAAAACTTTTGGATTAGCCGCGATGTCTGGTTTTCCGTATAAAATGTATTACGTAGAAACCATTAACTAATTTTCTAATTTTAACATTCGTTCAAAAAATTTAGACTTAAAATCGTTACTTCAAATTGATGTAGAATGAGTCAGTTTTTAATGATCTTCATTTTCCAAAAAAAAGTGTAAAACAAAACCCTGTTAAGGCTTAGTAAAAATAAAAGTAATCATCTTAAGGCGTTTGAGCTTAAAATAAAAATGTTTTCAATAATTTTCACATTTTATTTAAAGATTTCAAGATCTCTAAGAAAACAACTAAGGTTTAAAATATTTTAAAAACCTATATTTGAAGCACAGTTCTGAACATTTCCAATGTTAAAAAAGCGCAAAAGCCTTAGAAAGGTCCGGTTCGTCTGCCCCATTAAGCCTTATCAGAAGGATGAAAAAACCCTCCCGCCACCCCCGCTAATTGGCGGGGTAGAAAACTGTGGAACCTTCCCCTATTTTGGGGTAAAATAACGAGGTATCTTATATAACTTCTTACGCTACCAAAAGGGTGTAATGAATCAGAAATATTAACATTTCCTAAACGATATATTTTTTAATGTATTTAGTTATTAATTTATTTACCGCTCCGCAAATATTTGTACTATATTACTTTTTTAATCATTTGTTTATCTTCTTTCACAAATAAAATATCAAATATATTTTAAAAAAACATGCTGGTAAAGCAAGCTTGTTCTGCTATTTATTTTAAATCTAAATCTTAGTGGCTCAACTTGGTTTAGTGTCACTAAGATTATTATTCCCGAAACCCATGGTAGTGAGTATAATTTATATTTCATGGAAAACATAAAAGCAACTAATGCATAATTTGACAAAGATTTTGATTTAAAAAGTAAGTTCTTGCGTCTTTTTTTAGATTCTTTAATTTTTCATCAGAAAAAGTTAGTAAAAATTTAAAGGTAAACGAAAAATGTCCATGAAGCAAACGTGAAATCTGTCCGTAAATTAAACTGCTCGGTAATGTAAAACTACAACCACTATTGAGTTGCTTCAATAGGTGACCAATTAAACCTGTCAAAATCAGGTGGCGTTGGGCGAATTGATTCATTGAACACCGTCCTTCAAAGTGAAATAACGCTAATGCAAAATTGCACTTTAATGAAATTCCAATGAAAGTGTTATGTAAGTACTCGTACCATGTTAAATACGTAAAAAAACTTAAATACCGTGTTGGCTATGGATTTTTTCCCTTTAAAATTATGTGAACATTAAATTGAACACCAAGTGCAGTGTATTTTGATCGATTCATAACCATTAATATATATTTAAGCGCTTATTTCAGTCTATCTGTACGTATGTATGTATTTTTTGGGTCCGCGTCGCTTCGGTAGAAAAGTTGGGATGCAGGATGACGTCTGATTTTGAAATTTAAATGACAACAGACGCGAGAGAAACGCGGTTACATTTCGGCATTCGAGATATTTGCGATCTCTCAGAGGTATGTGCGGCAGAGGGGATACAAAAATTTGTCGGTCGCCAGAAACACCTGCAGTCAATCGAGTCACCCGGTTGCTTATAGTTTAGCACGACGAAATTTCGGTGGCGGATGCACCGTTTGATTATAATATGTATTAAAACGTTTATTTATTTTAACATTTATGTATGATGGTTTTATTATATATTTTATATTTCCTTTAGAATACAATATTATCTTTAGCTACATATTATATGAATAAGAAAAAAAATAATTTTATTGCACAGTTTAAACATATATTTATAAAAGTAAGTATAAAAAACTATAAACTATAAATATATTATACTGTGTGTGAGAAATTGGCATGATTTTTTCGATATCTTAAGGTGCTTTGTTATTAACTTGAATTATTAGAGTCGTTTAGTAACAAAGGTGGCAATGTAGGTCTGACAAATTTTCGGCAATTTAAAACTGTATGATTGTAAACTTAGTAAGATTTCCGTTTTTGATCCCCACAGTCAGACTTTAAATATGACTTTAAAGCCATCTTAAAAAAAAAAAATCTTATCAAGTTTACAATCATACAATTTTATGTTGCTGAAAATTTGTCAGATCTACATTGCCGCCTTTGTTACTATGCGACTCATTTTACTGATTATATTAAATTACCCCTATTATTTATCTTAAATATGTGTATGAAATGAAATAAATAAATAAATTTTAACCTTCTAAAATGTACATTCTTACCTACTGACGATAGTTTAGTACATTTTCAATATTAAAATTTGTCTTTTTAAGGTTTTCAATAGAAATAACTCCAAATACTATGTAAAAACTTTTTAAAAATAACTCAAATGTATGGAAATGTTTAAATATTAATATTTATTCAACGATTTTCCGTTTTATTGTGAGCACCAAAATAACCTTCATAAATCTCTATACTCCATAGCTGGCGGAGAATAAAGTCATTTCCATATTAATTGATCATTATAATATAAGCCGGGTTTTAATGTTTTTTATTCTCATCAACGAGTATGGGAATAAATAGCAAGGAAAAATAAAATAAAACGATTTAAATTTATTCCACAAACACTAAAAAATATAATATAATAACAACAAGTAGGTACAGAGTTGAAAAGTTTCAAAGTGCTTTTTTCTGTAAGTTTGTGCATATTTTCGACGGTAATTTTAAAGAAAGCCCCCCTTTTTTAAAAGAAAGCCCCCAATTTTAAAAACTACTATTTTAAAATATATATATTTTTAAAGTTTCAATTTAAATAAATACAAATTTACTTGATATGTTATAAAAAATAAGAGTTTTTTTATTTTCAATGTATATATTGATGAAGAAATGGTGCTCCTTTGATTATTTGATGATGTGCCACTGACACACTAGTCGGTCTAAAGTGCTAACAAAATGCATAACGTCACCGTGGTGGTGTAGAGAGCTGAGCCACACATGTATTGTTATGAGAAAAAGAACAATGAAGTTTTAAGAGACATCAAAATTGCATGGAGAATTTCATGCATCTTTCCACACTTCACATCAAAATTCAGTATCGTAATGATGTAATATCACTTGTCTGTCTTTACTACTATAAATTATACAGTTTTTTTTTATTAAAAACGTGCAAAAATATCATTTTTCGAAAAATATGGGTTGGTTTTTTTCATCACCACGACGAAATTTCTAGTAAAATTTTTTAAATTACATTGGATAAAATTAATTGCTTTTTAAACAGTTATTAATGATGAGGAGTGTTGTTTATATTCGTAGCCTAAGTTTCGGAGCACGTTGCAGCGACCATAATTTGAGGAGATGTTATACGGTCGTATTATGCACTTTATAAGCCATAAAAAAAAATATATATATTTGGGAAACACTTAAAACTTACACAATTTCTTCTACTTTTAAAAGAAAAATATGCAAATATACAGAAATTAATTATTATATTTTAGTCACAAAAAAATCATAAAAAATTAAATTTTTGCAGATTCGTTTTAAATTTATTCAATAATCACAATTATTATGAAAAATACTTTCTATAAAATGTTCGTATCTTTAAAAACACGGAAATTTCCCTGTTTAAATTGTAAAAAATATATACACAAATCTACTAAAGAAGGTATTTTTTACACAAACACTGGCGCCGCCGCGCCGCCGGGTAAATTTGACCAGAGAGCTTAAGACTTCCACAGTGGCTAAAATTACAAAAATGAATTAACAAATATTAGCGAACTATCGTATTACATGTGCAATTAAAGTCACTGAGATTTACGTCTTTGTTACAATTTCATGATGATTTTTTTCAATGATTTTATTGTCATTAGAAATTTATCTCGGGTCATTTTGACCCCTCGTCAGTACTCGCGGGCTTAGCGAAGCGAATTATTTACATAAATTACCTCCACCACTTTCCTTGAGTCCTCCTAAATTAAGTCTACGTAGCGCTGTTCTGAAGTAAATTGCTGATGGATTTTGAGCGGTAGACGTCCAGGGCGCCGAGAACCCGATGCGTTGTTAAAATAGACAAGATGGTTAAGGCTCCCCGGAGAGAGACATATTTAGTACAGTATATGGCCCAACCAAACGCCTTCACCGGATAGCAGTGTAGATACTCGTACCAAAGGTTGTATGTATGTATAATGATATAAGTTAGTTTAACCTTATAAAACTAAAACTACTACTAAAACCCAACGTGAAATTGGAATAGCCAACTGATTAAGAAGTTCATTTCCTTTTCTGATGATATTCTTTCTTCTTTTTTCTTCGGGTGCTTCTTCAGCTACATATTTTAATCATCTCCTCTGAACAATACCGGCTATCTTCTGATTCGACGCCTACTTTTCCAGTCTTTTCCAACTTTTCCAAATCCCTCCCTCCCGTAATGAGAAGAATCCATTTTGTGGAAAATATTTGATTTTCTTTTGTGCGAAATCCCGCGACATAATTTTCACGCGGAGAAAGATTGCTTCTTGAATAATTTTCCATAAAAGTATTTTCCTCGTTCCAAAGAGAATAATCGCGGCGTTCTTACTAATAATTTAATAAAATCTGGTAAACAAATTTTAACTGTATTTCCTTCATCACAACGCCTAATTCGTAAAATTAATAAACACTTTCAGAACAACAAATTAAAAATATGAATAATAGATATTTACTTTCAAATTTAATAAATTATTAATATTAATTTTATATAATTGTTTGATTTATATATTAAAACTATTTTTATGAAAAAATTAACAAAATTAGCAAAATTAGCTTTGCCTTATATTTTTCACAATTTTATTAATCCACAATTCTTGATTGTAAATCAATCAAGCATAGTGGATTTATTAGAAATTATTTATTTTTGTATTATTTATTTAATCAACGTAAATAGGTCAGTAGGTATGCTCAATATCCAGGCTTGACAGAACACTTTTTTTTTAAACCTGGAACTTCTATATCGTTTTGGCTTGTTTAGTTTCTGTTATGATCCTTAATTCAAGCATTGCAAATAATATATATATATGTCAATTACGGCTGATACTCAAGAGCGCTTCCATATTATAATATCGGCAAATTGTAAGCACATATTATACAGAAATGTAAATCTGATATCGAAGTCTAGGCACACAATTGATCAAAGCGATGATAGGCACCTTAGCAAATTAATACACCGCTTGTCAATTATGTCTCCCTAGGTTATTAGATTTGCTTTCCGTTATAACATTACTTACCTTAACAGATAATTGAATGATAAACGTGCAAGGTCCTTCAATTCAGTAGCGAAATAAAATTTATAAGGTAATTATTGTTGACAATCTGATGGCTGTTTACTGAAGACGTACTACGCGACGTAGGCGGCCGATCGCTTGTCTTGGAGGCAGTTTATGGAATCCATATGTTCCACCTAGGGAAAGAATATGAAACAATGAAGCTATTTATTTTATTTTAGCCACCCTTACAAGCCGGGAGGCCTAATGATAGAAGGAGGCCTAATAACAATACGCAAACACCCAGGTTGAAGAAAAATCTCTTTGACTTTTGTGATCTTATCGGGAATTGTAATTAGAACTTCCGTTTAGTGAGTCCAGCGTCTAAGCCATTACGCTACGGAAAACCGGGTAGTAATAATAATAAGAATTATAATAATAATCGTATTATTACAGTTTTAATTATTTAAAATGAAACCACTTTGTTTTTTAACTACACGAGTTTATTATTATTTTTTACACAACTAGTTTCGGATAAACAGTCTATCCATCATCAGGTGCACTTATAAACTGTTTGTTTGATGGATAGACTGTTTATCCGAAACTAGTTGTGTAAAAAATAATAATAAACTCGTGTAGTTAAAAAACAAAGTGGTTTTATTTTAAATAATTTTAAAAATGTTGCTTCACAACGTTAACACTGAATCCATGAATAATATTACAGTTTGGTTGGGAGATTAATCCACATCCGGTCATTTAATATATTAATAATAAATATATTTAAAAAATATAATATAATATAATCATAATAAAATAAATATTATTATAATACAATAATATTCTTATGCCCGATAAAATTCACTTGAAGTACAGTCTCTCGGAACAATATTGTTTAAAAGTAGTTAATATTATTGTAAATTGTTTGTGTTTATGTAAAAACAAACTAACTAACTAACCATCACGCCATTTCCCGTAGGGGTAGGCAGATAGGATAGAACGCCATACCACTCTGTCCTGACAGTCTTCCTTTGCTTCCTCTACGTTCATACATCTTCTCATGCACTGATTCCGACTTTTCACATGTCCACTTTCAAGTACTTGTCGTGCTTGGTCATGCCATGTCCTTTTCGGCCTTTCTCGGCTTTTACATGCAGGCACACTTGCATTCAAACTTATTTTAGCCGTTCTTTCATCACTCATTCGCTCCACATGATCAAACCATCGTAAAAGCCCTTTCTTAATTTTGTCGATAATGCTTATCTCAGCCTTGCGCTCTGCTCTAATTTCGACATTAGTACACCGATCATACATAGTCTTACCACACATTCGCTTGAGAGATCTTATTTCAACAGCATTTAGTCTCATTTTATAAGAGATTAAAATAATATACAATTAATTAGCTCGTAGACCAAAACTTTCTGTGTCTGCAAAAAAATAAAACGAACAATCATTATACCATATGTGCATTTTGTTTGTAAATCGGATCATTAATAAGAGAGATACAATAATTTTAATGTTTTGGTTTCCTAAAAATTGATTTATTTTAAACGACAAGCCTATTTGGCATCATTACTCATAAAAGTTTAAGCGCAGTTTACACCTGGTGCGCTCTCCTTGTTAAACTTCGGCCTAGTTCACATATTATACGGCATAACAATCTCAAACAAAATCCACACAAATGTTGAAGCACAAAGTCGTAAATTATTGTACGCAAGGGCATTGGTTTGTGTAGAGGAGAAATTAATTTTAATAAGTCATGTAATAACTTTTAAAGTATTCACGTTCGTTATTTTAACGTAAACGTGAAAGATTTCATACGTACACATGATTTATAATTTTCAGAAGTTGGGTTTTGTGTTTTCTCTTAGGAATTTTGTCTAATAATAACTTTGTTGTTGAAGAATTTATCAATGGCAATAATTGTAGGTGGATGTTTCTTAAATTTACTTGATACTTTTCACCCTTATTGAGACGATTTCTTACAACGCCAACGTATCAATAGAAGTAAAATTAGATTTCTTTTAAAACTTTATAAGTCATAAGAGGCTATTAGAAGCAGAGTTAGAAATCTCCGTTGTCTTCTACCTCCTGTATTCTTTTACACCTTGCATTCAAATTCAAATTAGTTTCAGGCGAATATGAGCCTTAGTGAAAAACGATATTTCTAATTTTGCTTCTAACAGCTTAATTATGATTTTTTTTAAATTTTGGGCTTATTTCTAATAGTGAACCATAACTGTTACAAATAGTTGGAGAAAATTTGTGGTAAAATGGGGTTTAAGCCAACAGTTTATTTACTTTCAATTACCAGACTATACTAATCAGAGCAGTATAACGTACAAAGGGTTCAAAAAATATAATGAACTCTCTGAGACTTTCAAAGAAGTAAACGAAATAAATTCTGTAGTAAAAAACAAACTGTAGTTCAAATTTCAATTTATTATTCAGTATTCAGTATATTCAGTATTAATTATTATTAAAATAAATAAAGTTAGATTAACCCTCGCCTTGCGGTGATGTTACCCGCGCCCGCATCGCAAAATCTCACTAAATAATTAATATCTCCGTAAATACTCAAAATATAGCACTGGCATTCTCGTTGATCTTTGATCAATCCTTTTTACACCGGAATTTTTTTTTGATTCATTATAGAATTGTAGGTAATTATTTGAAAAATATTTTACTCCGATTTTTTTGAGTGAAAGAGTACTAGTGCTAGTAAATTTATTATTGCGTTAATTCAACATTCAAGGCCCCATCCGAGGTAAGCGTAAGAATCTTTGGAGTTTTCAAAATTATATTCCGGAGTTATTGACCAGCACAATGACCGATTAAAAAATCGTATGAACTTAAGGAAAAATAAATACCAGAAAGCTATCATTCTTTACTTTTTTTTCATTTCCACAATAAGTAAAGGTGGCAGTAAAATAAAACAATTATTGATAAAATTTGTAAGCTCCTCCCTCATATTCTACCGAGCAAACAATTGAATTATCCAACATTTTTTGTGTGTTAAAATACTTGTACACAAATCTGGATTTATCCTAAGACGGAAGTAGGAATATATTTCATTTTATATTATTATTATTATTATTATGGATAATTTATATAGCATAAATAAACCTCAAGGGCGCTTTAAATATTGAATTTAACGGCTCGGAAAATTTAAAATGAGTGAAAACTCAATTTCTGAGTTGAAAATATCATTATCAAAATTAATAATCAAAAGATTTTGAGAACATATAGGTCCTTAGTTACTTTCGAAACATCACTTCACTCTCACAGTCGCGCACTTCTGGTGGGAGAGCATTCCAAGCCACAGGGCCCGCAACCGCAAAAGCGCGCTCTTCAAATTTTGTGCACTGATTACGGATCGGTACTAAAACCCTGCCTATAGCTGTTAATGTAGCTGATCGAAGAGTGAGACGTCTTTCAGCTAGTTCATCTGGAATGCAAAGCTCTTTTAAATACTCTGGAGCGGCATCATGCATGCATATCCCTACAGAGATAAGGTAGAATTCTTTCTGTAAACGCTCAAATATCCATATTCCTGAATTTGAAAGAATTCTACCTCATCTTTGTAGGGATATAAAATGAAATAAGGGAATTATCATTTTTTTACGTAAAAAAATTAATCTCAATTTAACGGCCACATTTTGTATGCTTCTTTGTATGTATCTTGGTCCCGTGCTATGCATAAAGGGCAAAATTCGATTTTTTTCTGGTCTCAGTATCTTTTCCTTTTAAATATATTTACTCATCGCTATCGTATTCCATATCCACTGGATAACACTCAGCTAAATTAAGAATGAAATATTTGCATGGATACCACATTAGGATGTTTATTTCTTCCGAATACGTATAATACAGTTCAGTTGGAATGTCTGTCTTTTTTAACAAACAAAATAAAAGTCAACCAGAGCTCGATATAAATTAAAAACGTAAAGCGTTCTAACGCAATGCCACTTGGATCAATTGTTCGTCGTAAAAAGGACAGTAAAAGTGTACGCTTGTCGAAATTCCGCCATTTTATGACGCAATAATTTGCCTTAATCGCAAAACAACCAAACAAGATGTCGGACGGCAGCCATTTTGATGCAAAAGGGGGGTAAGTTGGTATATATTCAATTAATTTTGACGGTCTGACAGAAGGCTGTAAACACTGTGAGAGTTTGGGAATTTGAGTTGTCTTTTTGCTTACCTTGCTGTGTCAACATTTTATGAAAAAGCAAAGTATTGAGCTTAAACGAATAAAGACGTTTTAAATTGTTGCAGGTATGGGAGAGCGAATTACATATGAAAAAACGTCTGTTGTAATTTGTGTTGGGAGTGTACCTGGGTGCAGAAGTCTAGAAAAATTGAATTAAACTTGGTTCTGACTTTTTTTTTTACAAAACTTTTCAAATGTAAAGTAAAATGTTCAAAAGATTATTTAACCCGTTTTAAACCCTTAAAATGCAAAACAAAAATATCTGTAAAGTGTTTAAATGGATGATATTTATTCCCTCTTACTTATTTTATCATATAAATAATAACGTCGGCCACAGGAAAAAATGGTGTAACTCCAAATTGGGCAATTTTACAGGAGAGACAAAAAACATCACAGTTTCGTCATGAATGCGGTGTAACGTGATTCGTCCAGTATGTAATTTAGACAATATATTTTTTTAATTAAATCGTTTTAATCTCATAAACCTCTAGGATAGAAAACCAACAGGCACCAAAAATTTTATTTTGGACATTTCTAGGTTAGTTACTTAGTTACTCACTGTTATTGTAGAGCCGACGATAGTTTATTGTCCGATAAAAATTAACTTATTCAGGTAAGAATAAGATTCCTCGGGTCATCAATCAATTGCCCTATATGAATTATCCATAATAATAATAATATCATTTTTTAGTATCCTAGAAAGCCGTGAGTTTTTTTAATACATGAAAATGAAGTAAAAACGTTTCCAGCACACAGATGCTTTTGTAAATAAACCCCTCATTTATTTGGAGTTAAGAGTTCGCAAAAGAGAGTTTTAAATACTAGCTAGCTATGTGCCTAAATTAAACAGTGCCTTAAAAAAATAAAAGCTGCGTGCTATTAAAAAAACAATAAAATAACGTTTTCAACTCAATGACAAAGTTTTAATTTACAATGTTAAAATTTCTACAATTTGTGTATTTCAACACTTTGAGTGTGTTTAAATACTTGCAAACAAATCTGGATTTTTTACATGACGCGACGGGAGTAGATATATATTGTTTCTTATATCTCAACAAAGATGAAGTGGAATTTTTCTTATTTGGGAATATAGACGCACAAGTGGACGGTTTGGAACATGTAACATTTAAGCAAAAAGAAAAAATATTACCTGGTGGGGATATTCGTTTATAAGCGAAATGAAGAATGTTGAAGTACATCAAATGGCTACTTAACCCAGACAATGACAGGTTATAAGCTCTACAAACGCTTGAATATCCATACTCCCGAATTTAAAAAAAATCTACTACATTTCCGTAGAAATATAAAAATCAATAAATTGTGTATTAATTTGTTCATCTGGCATCAAAATTAATTTAGTTTATTTTCGATTTTAAATATGAAAAAAAAAAAACATCTCAAAAATATGTGATGGTTTCAGAATAAAAAACTATGACTTTAGAGCTAACAAGCTCTGTAAATACTTATTGGAGGACGTCATAATCATTCCATAATATGCTGTTTCCAAGTTAAGTGCGTTTGGCCGCCGGTTCCCAAGCGTCTATCCAAGTAAGGTCAGCGCCCCGTAGTTCTGGCGCGAAACGTCTGAGAATTGCGTCATTACAAGTATAAACTAAGAATTAATCTTTTTGAGAATCTCCGCCTTGCACATGAAATAGCGCGCTATTTGGGCGGGAAAGCGTGTAGGGTTAGCGTTCCAAATTTGAATAATGCTAACCAAAATTTATAGCGGTCGGGTGTAAATTTGTGTGTGGCCATATTGGAATATTCTGGTCGAACTGCTGTTAATAATTCAATATACTGGCAACATTATCATACATTGGAGGATAACATTATCGTGATTTATCCCCGGTTCTAGGAGAATTTTCACTTATCTCGTTCTTGGTCTCTTATTTTTTGGAAATTAAAATTATTTTTATTTGGAAAATATATTTTTTGTCTCAACTTGTCTGAGCGGAAATTTGAACAATTATTGCAAATTTACAAGGAACAGATAAAAAAAATTGAAGGCTAAATATATCTTTTTAAATAAATTTGGTAGGTACTTTGGTAGGTAAGATGTGGATATTTTTTTAATTTTTGAATTACCTACTTATCTAATAATGTCAATAAATAAAATGATGTATAAGGCATCCGTCTACGGATAAGGCTGTTGGTTTGATTTTTATTAAAAAGTATCTTTATGATGTATCATTTAATTTTGGTACCTGACACAAATAGTATAAGTCTTAAGCTAAATTCATACATTGACTGCCAATTTCTAATTCATTTAATATAGATCATGACAACTAAATCCTAGCCATTTTAAGTACATTCGTATATTTGGCTATGATCGGATTACCGATTTCTATGCAGATTGGATTAATATAGTCGGTACAGTAGCTACATAAATCCTAACTTGATTTCATGCCTATGTATCCAATATGGGTTTAATGATTTGGATACCATATCTGACTAGAATTAATTACGTACAAATTAAATGGATTTACTTTCTCGTTGTGGTATAATTAAATAATTATTTGGACAATTGGGAAATCACGCATTACAAAAACCGATGAAAATATGTGGAATTGATTTAGAAATATTTTCATTAATATTCAAAATTAAGAAAATTTAAAAAAAACCACAGGAATATATTTTTATGTCTAATCAATTTAAATATTCGTAAAATAAAAAAACGTGATTTTCCCCTAAGAAAAATTTAATATTATATTTAAATAACTAACCATTAGTCTATTTTCGTGAAAGGGTAGTCTGAGAGGTACTACAAAAGTAAAAATAAGCTCTTTTACGACTAAAATCTAGTCAATAACTAAACCTTTTTTTAAATATCCAAATACCTAATTTAAAAAATACAGATACCATGAAGACACTAAAGCATTTTTTAACACATTTCGACATGTCACTGGATTTCTTAAAAATAAAGTAATCTATTGATTTTAAATACACGTTTCGTATAAAATTGTTTACACACGCTCATTTACGTATGTTTATTCGACTAAACAAATAGGCATTTTTTATGTTATTGATTCTGATAAAGCCTATTTGTGTATGGGCAAGAAATAATAAAGCGACCCTGATTTCTCATGAAATAACCCACCCCATAATATTATTTTTGACCTATCACGTGGTTGATCATGCCATGCACTCTTTCATACGAGATTTTATAGTTGGGTGTAATGAGGCTGTAAAATATACCCTTAACCCATTCAATCGAAGCGGTGGGATTTTTGTTTATTTTTCTTATGTATATGTGATATTGTGAATTTTTTTGTAAACAATAATTTTCCTTTTGAAAATAAAATTTAAAAAAAATAAATAAATAAATAAAATCCAAAAAATAAAATTATCTTCTACAGAATCTCATTATCTTGTGGATTGGTCTGCAGCAAACACCTGCATATTTTTCTCAACTCTTCCCTGTCTTTGGCCTTTCTCTTTATTGCGCGCGGATGATGCAGCTTATATTTATGCTCATCAAACTAATTAATATATAATTTAATATGCATACTTAATATATAATATAAAACTACTTAACTTCTTAATAATATTCTAGATAGGTTCATCCTCTAAGGTTCATACAACACCCTAGTTATATATTCTACTTTTAAATAGGATTATAAATAAATTATTAAAGTGCATTATTACCATTTGAAGAAACTACTTTGTAAGCTTGTTTATAAACAAATAATTAATTGTTGGGTTTATTTTTTATTTAAGTAGCTACTAGGTCCACCCTTTGTTAATTGTAAAATGTTGTAAGCGCCCGGATGAGCGCTCGTTAAAACACGACCAAAATCCGATCGAACGTCGCGCCGTTTGGTTTCATTTATTATTCGCATCGCGTAGGTATACAAAAAATACACGATAATCTTTAAAATGTAGTAAGCGCCCGGATGAGCTCTCGTTAAAACACGACCAAAATCCGATCGAACGTCGCGCCGTTTGGTTTCATTATTATTTGCATCGCGTAGGTATACAAAAAATACACGATAATCTTTTTCAAATTTAATATAGTAAAATCTACGGAATTTAATATAATCAAAAATCTACTAATGTTTTACAAATTTTAATCAGATAATGCACTAGATATATACGTATTCTTTAATAGATTTTTTTTTTTAAATCTTATATGTACTGTTTTTGTGTTATGCATCAAATGTTATTAAAAACAGGGGGTTTCTTTAAATTAATTGTGATTCAACAAAATATATTTAAATAAAAATTTAGTCCGATAATTCACTAGAAAAATAATTAATAATTGCGTCATATTTTTTATTTAATGAACCATGAAGTACAAGGAAATTTTGCCCTGACGTACATGAATGTATGGGGGACCCCGTAAGGGGCCTTAACAGAAAGTTGACCCGAAAATATCAGTTTGATTTTTACATTTTATAGCAAGGCATTTTAAAACAGTTGATAAGTCTACTAAAATTACGAATTTTCAATATTGCTTCGCAATGTTTTAATATTAACAGATATTTAACAAATTCATAGACTATAATAATTATAAAATAATATTATTAATGGAAAAATTATGTTTTGAAGAATTTAATGTATTTATTTCAGATAATAATGCAAGCAAACACTTTTTGTATGTATTTTTTTTCCAACAAAACGAAAAAATATTTAAAAATAAATAAATTATGTTTTGTCCACGAATAGGTTAAAGTCTCGCTGTTGAGTTTTCTTGCGTGTTTTACGATTCTAATAATAATTTAAACGTACCACCACATATTATGTACTTCAGTACTATGTTTTTTTGGTAGGAAGCTTTTTTTTAAAGTTAGCCTAGTTTTATCATAATCTCACATTATGTGGAATAATGGAGTTTATTTATAAACGTTCATGGTTCCTAAAGAAGAGTGTTGCAAGTATGTTTTTACTAAATAAGATAATATGATTTTTATAATAAAAGAAGTAACGTTTATATTATTTGGCCAATCGCTCGACTACATCAAAATATAACAACAAATAGAACATTATATTATCTTTTACACTCTTATGAAAACATTCTAATAAAATGACAATATTTATTATTTTTACAAATCAAGTTTCTAAAATTTTGATATTTCATACGTAAGCGGATATGAAAGGATAATGATTATTTTTATTTGTATTTTGCTAATAAAAGCCGAAAATATAATAATTATTATGTTTTAAGCGTGTTATTTTCGTCGATAATTCAAGAAATTATTGAGGGTATAAGATTTTAAGGTATTTTTTTTTTCCAATTAGGAAAAAATATCACCACGCATTTAAAATAAATACATAGGTAGTTTATATTGAGAAGCACGTTTTATTGAATAAAACAGATAATTCAAAGTAAACAAACGTTACAATAGGAAAGCCTATCAAAAACAAACACGGCATACTATTTTGTTCAGATAGATATACTAAGGGAAATAAAGTATCTTTCAGATATGTTTTTTATCCTGTTTCTCAACAAAATATGTTATTTTTATTTTACATACATAATGGATTACAACACAATTTACTTTTTTAGATAGTGATTTATATTTTCGGTAAGAAAAGTTTTTTTTATTTTTTTATATGATAATTTAGACTTGTAAGACTGTAACAAATTAAGCAGTGTTAAAGAATCTGTAACTAAATATATAAAAAAAAAAAGGAATTTAAAATTATTACTTTCTTAAAGAATATATTCTAATATAGCGCTTTCACCCTGTTACGAGCATTTCAGACTGGTTATAGATTGTAAAATTCCATTTAAAAAATATCAATCAAATTATCGCAGTTCCTCTAGCAATTTTTTTAAAATTAATTTATGTTTAAAAATTTTAAATTTATTTGTATTTGAAAATTTATTTATATTTCATTTATGTATTTCGCTGTATTTAAAGTATTTTTGTAAAAAGCAAGTGCCGTAAATACATAAATAAATAGATAAAAACTTTTTGGGTCTTTTGTTCAAATACTTGTACACAAATCTGGATTTTTATCCCAAGACGGGAGTAGATACATATACATATATATTTTTTTTTTTTATATCCCTACAGAATTATCCCTGAATTCGAAAAAAATCTACGTCATCTCTGTAGGGATATAAAAAAAATTATAAAAAAAAACTATTTACCATTGGTCTTTTATCTGCTTTTTTTGCAGTGATAACTTACGTCGTCTTTCTTCTGGACTAGCAATCTCACCTGTATCCATGTATATTTTGTACAAAATACGTCACGTTTAAACTTCGTTCAACTAACATAAAGCCAGGGACGTTTGATTTATTTATTGTATAATTCTTTTGAATTTAAACTCCCGACCTAGTTACCAAAATGCATTTCACATGCACTAGGTCTGAGCTCTGTCGCTTGCGCTAGAGTATTATAATTGCACGTCAGAGTCGCTTTCAGGAATACTCAATACTTTAAATATACGACATACTTCGGATCTGTGCTATAAAAATCTTTGTTACTGTATGTAGATATGAGAATCAATTCGTTTATGAATACACATTACAATTGTGATTTTTAAAATATATTTTTGATCTGTTGAGAACAAAATGAAATATTTTTAATATTTATTTTAGTTAAATTTGTTTTAAAACAAGTTCAAGTACAAGTTTCAAGTATTAAAAACGAAACCATGTATAATTTCTCATCATTTCAACTGCATACATCAGAATATACTACAACCATGTCAATGTGATACCTAGATAAGAAAATAATAATGAATTCGTTAATTTAGGATTAACTATAGATTGTCATTTTAAATGGGATGTACATATTCAATAGACTTATTCAATAGATCAGTAGAAGGCAAAATGTTTATATTCAAATATCATGTTCCTGAATAATATATTATTTGTAGCTGGCCGAACCAAATATAAGATATGCTATAACTTCTTGGGTTTTTTCGTGTGATTCCAAATATTAAATTCGTTCAAAATTAACAAAATTCGATGGTCAAATTATTAATTAAAATTCATCTATACTATCCCGTCCGTAAATATTTATCTGTTAAGGCGTTATTATGGTCCAAATTAATATCTCAGCACGCATCTCTCTCTGAGTATAAACACAGACCGGTGCATGTTTACAATACACGTTTTACAAGTGCGGAAGGATTAGTTCTCCCTTAATATAATAACAAATATGGTAAGAGAACACTTCAAAACAGTATACTAAAAATTTGTAATATGCTACCAACAAGTATTAAAAAAATAATTAATTTTTCAAGCTTAAAAGAGAGACGCGTGCTGAGAACTTGGTTGCTAAAGCGCGATGTATTATATTGTGTTTAGAATTGTATTTTTATTTATATATGTACGATATTTAACCCTTATGTATGGTAGTGAAGCGTGGTGTTGGAAAAAGAAGGATGAAAGCAGATTGAATGCAGTTGAAATGCTATCTCTCAGGTAAAAGTGTGGTAAGACTATGTATGATACGTGTACAAATGTCGAAATTAGAGCAGAGTGCAAGGCTGAGATAAGCATTATCGACAAAACTAAGAGAGGTCTTTTACGATGGTTCGGTCATGTAGAGCAAATGGATGATGAAAGAACGGCTAAAAAAATATATGATGCGACTGTGCCTGGATGTAGAAATCGAGGAGGGCCGAGATAGACATGGCATGATCAAGTAAACAAGTGCTTGAAAGTGGGTATGTAAGAAGTCGGAATAATCGACGTGCGTGCATGAGAAGATGTATGAATGTGGAAGAAGCAAGAGAAGTGTGCCGGGACAGAGTGGTGTGGCGTTCTATCCTCTCTGCCTATTCCTTCGGGGAAATGGCGTGATGGTTAGTTAGTTAGTTAGTTTGTGTATTTTACAATTGTTTGCGCAAGAGTATGTATTGTGTACTTTTATTTTTAATTGAACATGTATTTATGCACCTACTGACGAGTTGCAGTAGGCAACTCAGTAGGACATGTATTGTGTTTTTAGATTATGTATATATAGAAAATAAATTACATTTATTTTTTTTTATTTTTTTAAAGTCAACTTACTGCTTTATCTCCTAACTGTTCTACTCTGCAGTGCAGAAATGCAGTTTGTCCCACTGCAGTGGTTACGTTTCTGGGAACATTGAACTCGAAGTATGGATACGAGCTGACATTTGGTCCCATGTTGTCGTCGTCGTAATGTGGATATCCTGAAACAAAAGAACTTACAATTAATACAAATAGCTTAAGTCAGCACTTCACTGGGAATGGAATGGAAATCGACGAACTCAAGGCCATATTTAATCCTACCCTTGCAGTGATCTAACCAAAATCTCACTAAATAAATTAATATCTCCCTAAATAATCGAAATATAATATAACAGCAGCATTTTTGCTAATCTTCAATCAAACCTTTTCACACCGGAAAAGGTTATTTTTATACGTATTAGAATTGTAGGTAATTAATTTAAACATGTTCTCCGCTATGGCTGCGAATCGTGGCACCTAACCAGGGCCCAAGATAGCAGACTCCTGAGTTTTGAGAATAGGTGTCTTAGAGAGAATTTCAGGTGTGCGGTGGTTTGACTTTGCAAGCAACACAGAGGTGGTGGGCAATGGACACAGCAACCCTCGTATCTACTATCATCCGGCGACGGCGTTTCGGCTGGCTAGGGCATATACTACGTATGCCTCCCGAGAGCCTCACCATGCTTGCCTATTTTACAAGGCATCAGGTTCTCGGCGTCCTGGTCGTCCACTGTTGACAATTCGTCGGCAGTTTGCGTCAGAGCTGCGGGACGTGGACTTTACTTGGAAGGATGCACGGGAGCTGGCGGGTCGATCGCTTGGCCTGGAGGCAGTTTGTGGATTCTATATGCTCCACATAGGGAGCGGATATGGTATGATGATGATGAATTCAAACATATTTTTTACCTGCATGTTCAGAAATTTCATACAAACATCGGGTATTTTGTAGTAAACAGAGGACTTAATGATTTTTTTTTTGCATTTTTTAGCTTTAAAAAGATAATTACTTATTATGACGGACAGAGATACTAACTACACACTGATGATAAAAACATTTATATGAAAAATACTATTGTAATAGTGATGAATCGACATTTTGTTTGGGTAACCCGAGGCTACATCACCGGATGCCGTGGATCGTTTCAAACACACTGTGCTTTACGGGTTAAGGCAAAAATAGGTCACATCGAATCGTGAGTTAATTCCGAAATTTCAATTAGTTTTCTACGATTTTGCTTCTTTTTCAATAATTTTGAAAAAAATTGAAAAAAAATTCGTGTTTTAGTTTTTGCAGTTTTTCTCAGCACACCTGTAGGTAAATATTAACATTTTAAAAACATTTTGAAATGAATACAAATACTTGCAGACAAAATTTGTTAAAATTGCTTGATATCAGATATTATTGATATCTCAACAGAGACAGAGAAACTCTGGAAACGAATGTGGGTTATCTAGTTTAGAATATGAGCTGTCATTGGCTGGGTTAAGTGGCCACTTGATATTCCCAGTCATCTTGACAACCATGTATGATAAAAAAATTTTTTATATCTATTCCTGCGAGTTGTGTCTTTTTTTTTTGTTTTTTAATATATTTTAAGCATTTTTTTTATTCTCCATTTCTTACTATGCCTCTGTATTTATGTGAAAAAATATAAGTGGTTCTCATGTTCTTTTGTATTTAATTTTTTTATGAATGTAAACTGATATTTGAATTGAAATAATGGGGAAATAATATAAGTGGTATTAAAAATGACAGCTCATAAGACTCAATGCGCTTAGATAACCCACATTGCTTTATCCCGCGCATATCAATAATTAACATGTAGATAAAGGAAATGTAAAATAAAAAAAAAGTTCTTAGTTTCTTATCTAGCGTATCAGTTGATAATTATTAATATTATAATCGAGAAAGCAGATAATTTTACCGATAAAAAAAAAATCATTTTATCAACAACAAATTTAGAATAATAAAAAAGTTCTTAGTTTTTATGCTTAAATTTTTCCTAATGCATAATATTATGATTTCTTTTGCTGACGAGTTATCAAGCTCATGTTTTATCTAACGCTTATATTAAATGACGAGTTATGAATTAAGTTTTCTTCTTCATATGATTTGTTATTCTTTTTTCTTATTCATTATGTTTATTTTTATTTTTTAATTTTTTTTTTTATACATAAAAACATAATGTTACTTTTGTCTCTCTAGATTTATAATTTTGTTTGCAACAGTATTTTTCTCTCTTGAAGATTGCGGCCTATTCTGAATTTTTTAAATAAGAAATTATATTCAGGCAACGCAATTCTCGCGTTTTTTCATTGTTGAAAAAAATATTGGCTGGAAGCGCGCCATCTCTTAGATTTTTTAATAAGTGAAATTACAATGAATCCGTTTGAAAGTTCAACATTTTTTTTTGACTGAGATAAGCAAAGGCAACATTCAGCAACAATTTATTCTTAACGAGTGGTTAAGCTTGTTTTCGTCTCAGAGGAAAAGTTTTGTTGGCAAATAAATCATTCAAGTACACAAAAAAATCCATTCCATTTTAGCAATGAATTTATTATTTTATGAAACAACTACTCGTTCTTTACTGCGTTTGAAGGAGATAATATATGTACAAGTATATGTAAGCGCAATTATCTTTAGTTACCACTTATTTACTGATTACACATAAGTACTCTTTGTGTTGTTTTTTGGGATTATCCGTGTTATGTTTTTTCTCCTTTCCGACGTTTCGGCCACCGTTGCAGGCGCCATTTTCAGGGTGAAGTATGTGTGATGTAAAATGCGGTTTGTTTATGTACTTGGAATTTGTACCGTGTCGCAGTCGGCAGTATGTATTTTGGTGTTTGCGTGTAATACTGGAAACCATGTGTGTTTGAGTTTAAGTCCGTCATCTCTGTTAATGTTGTTTGGATGTTTGTGTATTTTGATCGCCTCTTTAATTAGGCGTGTGCTGTAGCTTTTTGGATTGTGTAATATTTTAAGTTCAAAAGCGAAAAAGTGTCCTGTCTCAATAAAATGTTCGGCTATTGCTGACTTGTCAGTGTGTCCAAGTTTACATGTTTTTTATGTTCGTTAATGCATTTCTTTACAGTCCGCCCTGTTTGTCTAATATATACTGGACAAACAGGACAAACAGGACAAACAAACATATTTATACATAAGTAACCTTTTTTTTTTCCTCTGAGTTTTCCTTATTTACATACATATTAAGTTTTTTAAATGCTTTGTTTACAACTAAACTTTATCAATCTTTTTCTCACTACCGGTTTCAAACCAATGAATACAATACATACACATTTAAAATACATACGAATTGATAAAAATAATATATTGTCTCAAAACCAGTCGGAAGAAAATGATCTATTAAGTTTAGTACTTATAAATATTTTATTTCATGTAGTGTTTAAAATGCCTTAGCTGAAATGCTAATCGGATATATAATGCTCTAAAATTAAATATACTCCTAAACCATACTTTGACATATTTTTTAGCAAACATTTTTTAGCAAACAAGACGGGATGACGCTCGAAAATTGATGGGAATAAACTCACAAATTGGACATGAATTCTTTTTTTGTGATGAATCTAAATCGAAACTACCCCTTAGAATATGCAACAACAGACGTACCTACGTATGCATGCTTAAAAAACAATGTGGAAATACAAATATTTTTGACGTGATAACGTCTAATTAATCGATGAACGCCGGCTGCACACACGAAAAAGCATAACTCATTGTCACGTTCCGCCTGAGCCGAGTGTGCAAGCGAGAGCGCGGAACAAGCGATAGAGAGGCACGATCGAAGGCACATCTATCTCTCTTCCACTCCATTGGCTGATGCGTCCGAGTAGAAGGGAGACAGCAGCAGCACACAAGCTACAAAGTGAAAGTGAAATAAACGAGTGCAAAAAAATGATAATTTTTAAAAAAAAAATTCAATTAACTCCTGCTTTTTTTTGTGATCCATTCCATGAATCAAAATCGAAACTTGCGTGTTGAGAGTTCAACGTTTTTGTCACTTCGATTATTTCTATGAACCATTTTTTTAGCCCTAAAACTATTGTGAAATAGTGCTTTCGATTTACTAGACAAGAAAGATATTTTATGCTACCGAAAGCCTATACACTATACATTTCCATGCGCTTCCCAAGTCAAAACCACGTTCTGTAGTTCCGACGTAAACTACTGACGATATGTCACGTAATTAGGAGATATGGAATAAACGGAAATTTTTCACTAACCAAACATTAAAAAAAATATTAAGATTTTTTTAAAACTGCCTCCTACCACTGCGCCGTAGGCTACAGCTTAGAATATGCAACAGCAGACGTACCTACGTATGTATGCTTAAAAAAACAATGTGGAACTTTCATATAAATAAAATCATTAGATTATAGGCTTCCAGTGTTCAAGATTAATGTATGTAAAAATAAAAGATTACCCCACTTAGGCTAAAAATTACATCACTTTGGCGGAGAATTATTAATGTTTTTCTATTTGTTACTTACAGATTCGTGAATATTTATAAACGCCGTAAAATCGTGTAAATTGCTTACATAAATTCACAAATTGTACGAAATTTCATGTATTCTGGCTATAAATTTGAAAAAGGGTATTTTCCGAATACGCTTTGAATAATGTTATCTAAACACAGTAAGTTAAACATTTTTTGGCGTTTTCACCCAATTTGTAAATATATTCAAGCGATAAAAATAATTGGTTGGAATATACAGCAAGTGTGAAGGATTTGGTAACCACATCAAAGTAGGGCATGGATAACTCATAATTATGGATAATAATTCTTCATTATAAGCAAGTAATAATACATTTTAAACGAGTTTAGGTTAGGTAGAGTAAACGAGTTAAGCTTCAAAAGTATTTCATAAAATTTATACAAAAAAGGTTTTATTTCAATATTTACTGTAGTTAGCGAAATATGAATGAATATATTAGTAGGAACTATAACGCCACCAGGCGAGTTCGATTGCCAAAGGGGGATATATTTTTAATTTTTATTTAAATGAAGTATGTTATACCTTGGACGTTGAAGCGTAGTAGGTAATTGTCTTAAATTTATTTAATCAAATAATCGAGATTCACAGCACATAGTGTACATGTAGTGCCCTCTGCACCACCGAATGTGGATAAACGAGGGTATTAGTATGATGCTTGTTTTATAGGGGACAGTAAACTGTACAGTTTCCGGTGCAGTCTGAAAACAGTCCCGTATAAAACACGAAAACTGTATGGCTGAGGAGACGTTTGGCTGTCATGACAGTTAAACGTTTAAGTAGATATTAGTATTTTGTATGCTTTTAAAAACGTAAACAAAAATTGACATATTTACATTATTAGCTGTTTATACAATTTCCAGCGATAATAACTAACAATCGCGCTTAAAAAATACACATATTTAGCGTGTCTTTAGACAGACTGTGAGTTTTCTGTCCCGTTTAAAGTCCGCATTATAGTAGTAGTTTTTAACTAACCTTCATTAATTTGATATTAATTGAGGAGCATGAATGTATAAAAGCTAAAAGCGTCTAAACTTGTTCTAGCTACAACATATATGTATATATTGTTTTGTTTCTAGTTCATACCTACCCAAGGTAAAAACGCGTTTTTAAATGAAAAATATATCAAACATTTTTATTTATATCCCTACAGAGATGAGGTAGATTTTTTTCAAATTCAGGAATATGGATATTCGAGCGTTTACAGGGCTTATAACCTGTCATTGACTGGGTTAAGTGGCCACTTTATGCAGGTACTACAACAATTCCCCATTCCGCTTATTTGCGAATATCCACACCAGGTAACATTTTTGATTTTGTATTTATGCTACGAATCAAAAATGTTACCTGGTGTGGATATTCGCAAATAAGCGGAATGGGGAATGTTGTAGTACCTGCATAAAGTGGCCACTTAACTCAGCCAATGACAGGTCATAAGCCCTGTAAACGCTCGAATATCCATATTCCTGAATTTGAAAAAAATCTACCTCATCTCTGTAGGGATATAAATAAAAATATATACCTACTCCCGTCGTGGGATAAAATCCAGATTTGTGTGCAAGTATTTGAATACGACCCAAAATGCTATATCAAACATTACTTTATTTTATTTTTATTTTATTTTATTTGGGATACAAACAGATGTATAGGTAAAACATACTATAATAAAAACTAATAATTAACAATAACATGCCTGCCATCCAATTGAATGTATCCGCAAGTAATTTTAAGCAGTTATAAGAATCTACTTATAATGTTAATAAACATTTGTCATCCTAAGTCTACAAGTTTTTGAGTTCCTTTATATATTTGTTTTATGGGGTGTTAAACTTATCTAAGCTATTAAATTTATCATCAAACGCCTTACGAATTCGAGGAATCGTAGATTTTTTTCCGCGATTTGTTTTAACTTTAGGTAAATGAGTCTAAAAAAAGTCTAGTTGGTCTGGAAGGGACACGGAAAGATAGTAGATTAATTAATTCTGGTGATTTAAATTTGTTATTACATTAATAAGGCATTTCAGAAAATTCTATTTAACTGCGAGACTGGCAAAGTGACATTAGTTTAAAAAAAATCAAATTGCCGAAGTCAGTCTCCGTAACTTTGGCGTATTTGATTCCCGGTAAGTACACAAAAAATCAAGTGATTTTTTTCTCAACCCTTAGAGTTTGTGATGTTATTCTTTCTATTACTGGGCCGCCTGTCTTGTTGATTGAATCAACAATTTTTTCATGTTTATACCTGGGCATGATTTTTTTAATGATTAAAACTTCAAACGCTATAAATATTATGTAATTAAATCTGTCAATTAATTTGAAGTTGAATTCAATACCTTTCAACCTTGACGGCGCTAGTTAAACATTGAAAAACAACTTTCACACAAACCGCTATAACACCTCCAAAATAACTTAATTGTTCACAGAATCGCCCGGAACATGAAAGAAAACTTTTACAAAGGGCTTTGTAATTAATCCAATGAAAATAATCGAATTCCGGGTATGAAAGAAAAGTGTTTTAGCCAAGCTTTCCCTTAATTTGGGTCTGGTCGACTGAAAAATAAAACGGCTTTTCCCTTCTCGCCGATTCTAACTTAATTAACAAAACGGTTTCGTGTACTGGGATACTGAGTATTGACCATTGAAGTTTTTTTGACAAACGAAATTAAAAGTTAACGGTGTACTTATAAACGTGTTTTTTGTAGGCTCTGAGGTACAATGGCTAAAAACCTGACTTCACACAACAAAAATTAAGGGTTAGACATAATTGATTTAGGGATTAGATAGTTAAACTTTGTTATAGTAGTTCTGTTAAAAAAAAATTTTGTTATAGTTCTTGTTTATGATCAATATTTTTTTTGTAACAAAAAATATTTGTGTGTACCAGTGCAGTTTCTTATGCACCATTTGGTAGAAATCGGAAAAAGGAAGACATTTCTAACTGTGCATAAATTTTTATTTTTTTTTTATGTAAAAAGAATTCAATGCAATCTTATGATATTTGCTCATATTTCAATTTGTAAATACTATTTCAATAAAGCCTTAGCGGTTTGTGCTTGAAAATGGGAATCGAGTCGTGTCGAAGTGGGGTTTCGAACCAACGATCTCTGGCCTCAGAGACCGTGACGCTACCCACTGGCCCACCACCCGTTAAGTAATAGTGCGTGCGTAAGAAGATGTATGAATGTTGAGGAAACAAAGAAAGTGTGTTAGGACAGACTGGTGTGGCGTTCTTTCCTTTCTGTTTATCCCTTCAGGGAAATGGCGTGATGTTTATTTAGTAACACAAGTTTTTACATGTTATCATCAAAGTCCCACTCACATTTCGGAAATTTTAGACGCAATGTATTATTAGATGATACAGTGTTGTTATTTATAATTTTTCCTTTAATGTATTTGCACAACTAAAATCTATGCTACTATCTATTTTTTTTCCAATTAACCGTTTAAATATTGATTCATTTTTTCTTCTTACGAATAAATAATTTCTTGAAATTAAAATACCAAATTTTGTTTTTGGAAAAATATGCTTTTTAATGATTACAAACAATGATCAAATATTTACCTTATTTTTAGTATGTTTGCCATTCGACAAAATAAACGTTTTCAACGGAACTTAAATCAATATTATCAGCCTCAAAAGCAAACAATTAATTCCAATAATTATTACACGAAGGAATTCAAAAGAGCTGAAATTTATTTGCTGAAAAAAAAGAAAATAACCGCTTGAAATGTTTCGGAATTCAGCACAAACCGTGGTTATATACAGGATGATCCTTTTATTGAATTTAAAAATTAATGAAAAAGTCTAACTAGAATAACGCATAGCCTTACATAATACTTTAAACGAAATAAGATTTTAAAAAAACAATCTTAATGCAGCAAATATATAATCTTTTGGTTTATGTATTAAAAAAGAAAGAAAACGTAGGTAATTACAAAAAGGTTATTTTACAAACTACTACTACTTCTCTCCCCTCTCCGCACCCAATGGTGCATAGGGCACTGCATTGATACACAGCAAATCTTGATCATTTGTAACGTGAAGGCAAGATGATCAGTCTTACGATTCAGCGCCAGTCCTAGGTATCACATATAAAATATTTCATATTTTAAAAACAATGTATTGAATTTTTCTTTTTAATTTTGAACCTTATTTTCTCATTATATAAAAAAATTATCAATTCAAAAAATCGTTTTAATTTATTTTAAAGATTTGCTTGAAATACACTCTTGTGAGACATTTGGGTATGTACATAAAATCTTTAATTCTTAGTGGGTCTCATATATTTTTAATTTGAGTAATGACATTTTGAGTTATACAACAACTGCTGAGCGATAAAAAGATACCTAGATAAAGCGTTTTGATTCAAATCACTCTTCGGTTTATTTTTAATAGGTAACTATTTGTAAAATCTAACAAATCTAACACTATCGCAAAAAGTAGCAATATAACTCCCCAAATCAGTTCTTTCTTTCAAATGCCACCCTGTGAATGTAGGCTTCGTATACAAACAAGCGATTTATTCAAGTCCAAGATTGGCTTGATTGGTAAGAACCTAGGGGAAAACTTTTTAATCTTCGCAGTTTCCGAGAAAATAAACAACCTTCTTATTTTGGCAAGAACTACCCTACCTAAGCAACTGGAAATTTCCATGTTTATAAGTGTTTCGTGCATATTTACAAGATAATCTTGAAAAATCTCACACACTATACAAAAAAGACTGGTAATTAAGTACGTTTACGTTAAAAACACAACGTTTAACAAGACTAAAGTCATATTATGTTTTTTTGGGTTACTGTGGCGTGTTTGTGGGCCTTTTGTTGCCAAAAAGAAACTCACAAGCACGGCATAATAACGCAAAAAAATATATTCAGCATTCTGAAAGGAAGACTTTGAAGACTTTGAAGACATTAAAGACTAAAGTCTTTAACATGGTGCGCGATGTCTTTATTTATTTTGACAGTAAAAATGGAAACGTAAAACTCCTATAACTATTCTAAATTTTATTTTCTGCCATTTTTTTTTAAGAAGTCAAAATAGCAAATTTTGATATAGATGTAATCGAGTTTAAGCAATTTTGTGCAAAGATTTACAGGCGCAATTTCTGCGCGCCCCTCCGCGTATACATTTGTAGTAACTAACTAACCATCACGCCATTTTCCCGTAGGGGTAGGCAGAGAGGATAGAAAGCCATACCACTCTGTCCTGACATACTTCCTTTATTTCCTCTACATTCATACATTTTCTCATGCACATACGCCGATTATTCCGACTTTTCATATGTCCACTTTCAAGTACTTGTCGTACTTGGTCATGCCATATCTTTCTCGGCCTTCTTTGGCTTCTACATCCAGGCACACTTGCATTTACACTTCTTTTAGGCGTTCTTTCATCACTCATTCGCTCCACATGACCAAACCAACGTAAAAGCCCTTTCTTAGTTTTGTCGACAATGCTTATCTCAGCCTTGCACCTGCTCTAATTTCGACATTTGTACATAGTCTTACCACACATTCGCCTGAGAGATCGCATTTCAACAGCATTCAATCTACTTTCATCCTTCTTTTTCCAACACCACGCTTCACTACCATACATAAGGGTTGGTACCAGAACTCCGTTGTGTACTGCTAATTTTGCTTCATTCGATATAACAATACGTTCATTCATGACCTTTTTTTCTTCGGTTTTTTCAAAATAATATGCTCTTTTTAAAAAATATAATTTCTACATATTTATACTTAAAAAGACAGGATATTGACGTCTTTTATCGACTTTTATTGACTCAATTTCACTACAGTCAAAATATTTAATACATTTTTTAACTTGCTATCGATCTCCCGTTTGACTGTAAAGTTCACCCTCACATTTTCATTTACGGAATGTTTGCAAATATAACGTTTGACGTCAACACGTGTGTGAAATAGCCCCAGGAAAAGTAACGCGCGTTTGACACGTTAATTTTTTAGAAACTCGTAACCTTAATTTGATATCGTTACTACTTACGATTTAACGTTAACGCATGTAAGTTACTGCCATTCAAGTTTTTTTATTTGATTTTCAACATTTTTAGCTATGGCGTACTTAACCGAAATAAGCATTCAATCAAATACAAACTTATACCAAGATTTTTATCGGTAATAATACTTATTAGGTAGCTAGTGTAGTTTTGTAGCTATAAGTCACGTTTTTATGTGAATTTTTAGCATTATTTTAACTACTACTATTTTAACTTTTTCCTTGTCCTCACCCAGTGCTGCGTAATTCAAAAAAACTTCAACATTCCAAAATTTCGATCCACAGAATTCGGTAAAAAATCCCCAATGAACATTTCTCGATCCCAATATAATAAACTACCCCGTGAATTAAAAATAAACAAATCAATACATTGTAGAGCCCTTAAAGATTTGTATTGAAATATTTTCAATGATAGTTATGATGTATAGGATTAAGATTGAATGTGTTAATTTTGAATTGTCTTTCTTATTCGTGTTTGACTGTGCAATATGTAATTAAAATTGTTAATAATACCGGTCCCAAAATGAGTTTTTATAACTCTTGGGAATATAATTCATATATGTTAGTATTAATATTGTTTGTTGCTTTATAGCTTAGAAGTAATTTAATTTCTGGAAAGTGAAAGATAACACTAAAATCTTCATTTTATTCTACTTATATTTAAGGAAGTATGTCAGGACAGAGTGGTATGTCGTTATATCCTCTCTGCCTACCCCTACGGGGAAATGGCGTAATGGTTAGTTAGTTATATTTCAAGGGACCGGCAAGGTATCTTATTTCATGTAAAAAAAATTATCAAGATGCAAGCACATTGTGTACTAATGCATTGCCTTATACACCATTGGGTGCGGATAAGGGAAAGCAGCAGTATTGATTATTGTAATGCTCATATTGTTTTTTTATGCTAATGTTCTTAATTTTCTTTGGTACTGATATTAATATTTGTCTAGTAAAAGCCCCCTGGGCGTGTATAAATAAATAAATTTGTTTTCTCTGAATACGATTTTTATCAATTGAAGTTGTTTTAAAGATACTAAGTACAAATGTCCATTTTCCTTGATCATAATGTTTCTTCCCGCCATATATCTCTGCCATGGGTATTCATTCATAACGTATGTATGAACATTAGGGTGTCCCTTATATGACCAAAAAATTTTTTTTTTCGATTTTGAAAACGCATACCCTCTATCTTTTTTACAATTACTATGGCCTGTTCATATACGAAATTTCATATTTGTACAATGACTTTAACCCGTGCCGACAAGGCCTCAAAGTTTTTCAAAATTAGAGAAATTCACTTCTTCTGGATATGATGGTAGTTCAATTTTTTTTATTATTCCTAGGTGTCAACATAAACCAAAACATCAAGTAATAATGGGAAAATATATTAAAAGAAAAAAAAGAATTTAATCGAGATAATTTTTTTTAGCGTCTCCTTTTTGCAGTCAGGATACAGTTTTCTATGTTCTTGAACACATCGTAAAAGGTACTGCTTCTGTTCTTCCTTAGTCGTTATTTTGCCATAAAAATCTTGCATTAGTTTCACAGCTCTTTCTGCAATATCGTTGACTGTTTTAAGACAGTTAACTTTTCTTTTTGCTTCCATAAAAACAAGATTTTCTTTCCATGACGAGACGCTATCTTGAAGGAAAGTGCTTTCAATCTCTTCCACCGAATCACCAAAGATCGATAATACTTCGATGTTCGTAGAATCAATATTATTCCAGCTTCAAACACACTTTTCAAGATGAGTTCATAAACATGATGGTGACAAGCAAACAATAATAGCTGTCTTTCCAACTTTTTGTTCTAACAGAGCGCATGCTCCACTAAAACGGCCAACATTAGAGGCTGTAGTGTCACAGCACATTATTTGCATCTGGTCACCAGGGTTCCAATCATGAAGCGAGTTGAAAACAGCGTTGGCTTGATCTTTACCAGAAGAACTATCCAGTTTTGGAACAGCAAGAAGTTGTTCTTTATCATCGAAAGAAATCAACACCGGTAACCGCGCTTCCTTAGAACTCCTGCATTCTAATCCAGGTAACAGTTTCCCATCCCAATGAACAGTTACTATGTCAGGCACATGATTTAAAAAATCCGTCTTTATAGATTCTGCCCTTTTCTTCCTCATTTGAGATCGAATCCTTTGAGTGGACGATTTAAATATGATAATTTTTTTTTTTATTTTTTTTTTATTTTTTTTTATTCATATTTTATACAAGATATTTTAGCATACATAATATTGTATTATTGTTCCCGCAAAGCCGGGGCTTGTCTGCGGGTTACATTTTTTTTTTTTGTTTTGTTTTTTGTTTTTTTTTTTTTTTCTTTCTTATAGTATACAATGATTTTTAAAGGTGGTTACACATTAATTGTTGAGAGATAAATAAATTAAATATTCGTCTCCGCTGAGACCTAGCACTTCTACGGTGGACTGAAGAATATAGACGGAGTCTCCAATGCTCAGCTGGCATCTGTCTAAAGCCGCAATCAGTTTTGGTGAAATAAAATCCTTTCTCCCTCTTTTAACTGACGTTTCAGTCCGGCAAAGGTTCTTCGCCAGAACTATTTTCAAATTCTTGTTGCGGTAGAAAAACATATAATGAAGTTGACGATTTTGGTTTTCTTTTTTCTTCCTCCATTTTGCGTTGCAGTACCTTTCTTCGACCCGGACGTCCTGGTTCCCTCTGCTTCCGCAAGAACACGTTATCTTCCTCTATCTTCACTCTTTCGAGGGCATCTACGTGTGCGATATCAAATAAATTATCCAAATTCATTTAAAATTTTTCCGCCCGTTGTTAGTGAATTTCTTGGGATTTTGTACTATTTTTTTGAAGATCCCGCCAAATATGATAAAGATCAACAAATTTCTTAACACAATTTGGAACTGATTGTGGGTATTCTTGCTTTTTCCCAAAAAAGAATGCACTTCCGATCAACTAGATTAGCGCTTTCATGGACAGTAAATTTAACGTCACGAATATTGAAAAACAAACACCGCAAGAACTTGACGATTTGATGGTAATTTTGCACCTGTTCTTTGGTGGTTTGCCTCCCCAACTAAGAATAAACTTTTTTTAGCACTTCGTAATTCAATCGACATTTTATTCAAATTAAATAAACTGTGTTGATATCACAACTGATTGCATTTGACTGAAGACAAAGTACGTGCGTGCCGTTCGCGCGCTTGTACTCTAGCGTAACTTGTATGAACATCTTCCGATGCAATTCGGCACGGGTTACTGTACTCCAAATGAACTGAAATTTTCTGAACAAGTGTTTTATAGCAATACAAAAGAAAGTAGACCCTATGCATTCAATAATAATCAAGTTGAAAAATAAGGGACACCCTAATGAACATTCATTCTTCTTACAACAAACAACAATTCTAGGACAATAATTGTACTGTCCTAGAACAAAGCTCTTCGGGATTAATTCTAGCTCTGTGCTATGACAAAACTACGCTTTATCGTTGGTTGCACACGTTTTAAGAAATTTCGTATGCAAATATGAGACAAACCACTTACCCTTGTACTCAAAATGAAACTAGATTGAAAGCAATTTGTTTTCTTTATAATGAGAATAATTTCTTATCTACAAAAATTGAACAAGATTTCTGGTTGTATAAAGTTTACACCGGAGGCGAAGGCGGCAACCAGCGATATTCAGCAAGAAGTTGTTTCTTTATCATCGAAAGAAATCACACCGGTAACCGCGCTTCCTTAGAACTCCTGCATTCTTAATCCAGGTAACCAGTTTTCCCATCCCATTGAACATTTACTATGTCAGGTCACATGATTTAAAAAATCCGTCTTTATAGATTCTGCCCTTTTCTTCCTCATTTGAGATCGAATCCTTTGAGTGGACGATTTAAATATGATTAATTTATATTTATTTTTTTTTATTTTTTTTTATTCATAATTATACAAGATATTTTTAGCATACATAATATTGTATTATTGTTCCCGCAAAGCCGGGGCTTGTCTGCGGGGTTACATTACTTTTTTTTGTTTTGTTTTTTGTTTTTTTTTTTTTTTTTCTTTCTTATAGTATACAATGATTTTTAAGGTGGTTACACATTAATTGTTGAGAGATAATAAATTAAATATTCGTCTCCGCTGAGACCTAGCACTTCTACGGTGACTGAAGAATATAGACGGAGTCTCCAATGCTCAGCTGGCATCTGTCTAAAGCCGCAATCAGTTTGGTGAAATAAAATCCTTTCTCCCTCTTTTAACTGACGTTTCAGTCCGGCAAAGTTCTTCGCCAGAACTATTTTCAAATTCTTGTTGCGGTAGAAAACATATAATGAATGTTGACGATTTTGGTTTTCTTTTTTCTTCCTCCATTTTGCGTTTGCAGTACCTTTCTTCAACCGGACGTCCTGGTTCCTCTGCTTCCGCAAGAACACGTTATCTTCCTCTATCTTCACTCTTTCGAGGGCATCTAGTGTGCGATATCAAATAAATTATCCAAATTCATTTAAAATTTTTCCGCCCGTTGTTAGTGAATTTCTTGGGGATTTTGTACTATTTTTTTGAAGATCCCGCCAAATATGATAAAGATCAACAAATTTTCGTAACACAATTTGGAACTGATTGAGGGTATTCTTGCTTTTCCCAAAAAAGAATGCACTTCCGATCAACTAGATTAGCGCTTTCATGGACAGTTTAAATTTAACGTCACGAATATATGAAAAACAACACCGCAAGAACTTGACGATTTGATGGTAATTTTGCACTGTTTCTTTGGTGGTTTGCCTCCCAACTAAGAATAAACTTTTTTAGCACTTCGTAATTCAATCGACATTTTATTCAAATTAAATAAACTGTGTTGATATCACAACTGATTGCATTTGACTGAAGACAAAGTACGTGCGTGCCGTTCGCGCGCTTGTACTCTAGCGTAACTTGTATGAACATCTTCCGATGCAATTCGGCAGGGTTACTGTACTCCAAATGAACTGAAATTTTCTGAACAAGTGTTTTATAGCAATACAAAAGAAAGTAGACCCTATGCATTCAATTAATAATCAAGTTGAAAAAATAAGGGACACCCTAATGAACATTCATTCTTCTTACAACAAACAAACAATTCTAGGACAATAATTGTACTGTCCCTAGAACAAAGCTCTTCGGGATTAATTCTAGCTCTGTGCTATGACAAAAACTACGCTTTATCGTTGGTTTGCACACGTTTTAGAAATTTTCGTATGCAAATATGAGACAAACCATTACCCTTGTACTCAAAATGAAACTAGATTGAAAGCAATTTGTTTTCTTTATAATGAGAATAATTTCTTATCTACAAAAATTGAACAAGATTTCTGGTTGTATAAAGTTTACACCGGAGGCGAAGGCGGCAACCAGCGATATTTTCATAAAATGATATTCCAGATTAATTAATTGCTAAACAAGTACTTTTGATGCATATCTTTAAACTATTTTCCGGGGAACAAACTGACCAATTAAAAAAAAACGGATTTTAGAAAATAAACACTGGGAACCCTCAATTCAAATGAATGAGTAGCATAGTGGTAGAGCATGGCTACCGTGCATGAGGTCGCGGGTTCGACTTCTTAAGGGGGTCAACATGAAATAATTATTTACATATATTATAATGTTCTTTATATTAAGCGTGATATCTAGGACTGGTACTGAGGCGTATCATGTAATAAAATGATCAATTTACACTGCACTTGGTGTACCGATGCAGTGCCATTGGGTGCAGATAAGGGAAAGTAGTAGTAATAGAAGTAGTAGCAGTGGTTTTATTCGTCAAATCGTAATGACAGCAGAACACGTGGGGTAGTTAAAATTGAACCATATTAGAGGGTCTGCGTCACATTGTGTTAAGGGTAAGTAAGTTCCATTAGTAAGGTTAAGGTAAGTACTCGCTAACTATTATGCTGCTTCATAAGAAAGAGTCGCGCATATGACAATTTATCGTATTTTTAGATTGTAATTTTTTACGTGAAATATTTTCGGGTTATGGGTAATTTACATATTTTAGTAGTGAAAACCTTCTAGGTGTATGAAACATGTGTCTTTGATTATCTCTTCTCCTACAGACTTTACAATGCCGCGTAAGTATATGAAAAAAACTCATTTTTTATTTATTCGTCATAAAAGTACTTACTTAGTCACATATTTAAAATAGCTTTAATTTAGAAAATTATCTTTATGCGACAAAACAGACTATACAAAAATTTATGATGTATATTCAAATTTGTATGTTTTATTAATGCTGAAATAGCTTTTTTGCAATTTCTACGATTCCTTGTTTACTCCACTCTTTGTTTTGACGGCGGTGTAGTTAACACTCTAGGGTAGATTACAATTATTAGACCCTTTATAACGGTACCATAATAAAATAAATAAGGGCGCAATCGTATAAACAGAATCTATTGAAAGGGTGATTTATTTTTGGAAGTTCTCAAATATTAATATATGTCATAAAATGTTGATAACTCAACAAAATAATATATATTGACAAAATAAAATATGTAGGTGTGTATTGTATAATAATTATTATTTTTATTATAACGATTCAAGATAAATACATCGTCCAGTATTCGTCAGATATGGTAAAATAGACGGAATAGGTAATGTTGAATTACGTGTTGTAGTGACCACATAACTTAGCCGATGACATATTACAATCGTTAGCGCCTTGATAATCCATATTTATTTCCAAAGCTTTTTTGTTTTTATTCAAATGTCAATAAATATGTGTGCTATTTAAAAATCTGAAATCTGGCTTATATCATAGATAATTATTTGTTGATAATAAACCAAGAGTATTTTTTAACCGTAAAAGCTTTATTATGATTAAAACAAACCGGTAGTACAGGGTAAAGGCTTTTAGCGATCGCGATTTAGAAATATCTCTAAAAAATATTTTTAAGATATGAATTTTGTCGTAAAAATTACATCGACATAATAGCACTTAATATTAATAGATTCAGAAGCTCTTCGAGTTTATTACAGCAGAAGTATAAAAAATGCCATTGCTTATTTATTATTAAGCCTTTTAACACTTTCAGTCCCTAATTTTCGATTGAATTTTAAATTATATTTTTACATAATTTGTTAACGCGACAATTTTTTGTCATACAAAACACGTACTACACTCCGTTTTGGTGTTTACTTAACAATGATGATTTATTTTGCTTTATTTATCATTGTATGGCTTGTTATCACATAAGTTATGCTTTAAGGCCTCTAGAATATTTTGTCGGCGCATACAGCTCATAGCGTATGTCATTTAAAAAATTTTGAATTCTAGGATATACGCAAATAGGTCGAACATAAAATTTCATCAAGTACAAATAATAAACACATTAAGTGTGAAGTGGGATTAAAACTAGGTATTCTTATCGAAAGTCCGTGTCTCTCAGCCTATAGATTAAAAAATAAACAAATGAAATAATTCAGAATAATTATTTATTAGAATAATACCGACTTAACGTTTATTAACGACTTCTCCAAATACAGGGTCGGTGTCGTTAGTTGGATGGATCTAATGGGTCGTGTAAATATTGAAAATACCTGCAAAAATATAGCTATGTAATTATTCAAAATTTGGTATGCAAAAATATTGTTTTGTAAATTCTAAATTTGTGTGAATCCAAACTTGGTTCTATTATACTAATTATGTAAATATTCAATTATGTTATGTTATAATACTACAATGCCCTGACTCGACACGGACTATTAGTGAGTCGGGGGCCCAGATCATTGGCATGGGTCTCTACTGATTGAGTCGCCATCTCATTATTGTGATTATATTAAATGTGAAATGTAATAAATAAATAAAATAAAATAAAATAAGTAATTGAAAACAAAAAATGTGCGATTAAAAGGGTTAGGGGCGTAAAGGACAATCTAATAACAAAGGGTAAACATTAAATGCGAAGAAAATTTTACGCCCTCAAGAGAAATTGACACTTCTGATGAATATTTCATGAAACTGAAGATTTCATGAGAACTTTGACGTGCCAGTCGATATTTCCTGGAGCAGTATTCTCTGGTCGGGTATTTGGAACATAAAATAAACTTTATTTTATTTAGTTTAAGATATTCAGGTTCTAAATGGCTCTTTTATGTGTGACTAGTTTTAACGCCTTACATTTACCGTGTTTGAGCGCTTGAACCCTCTGTGCCTTAGTCAATTCGTCCATTTAAATTAATCCAAAAAAAATCATAACGTTTGCATATTGCAAGAAGGAAAAACTTACTAGTCGAAAATGAAGATGTCATGCAGAATGTAAGCATTAAGCTGAGTATAATGGGACTCAAATTTAGGATTACTGATAAAAAGTCAAGGTTAACACTTTCTCAGTCAAGTACAGGTATTTCATATTATAATTTTGTTTTAAATCTATGTGCACAGTTTTCACAACATTTTGATTAATCCTTTAAATTTATTTTTAAACTATATTTATTGTTAATTATTAATTTAAAGAACATTATTTTTATTTTTTAAAAATCATTATTTAAAAAGCTTTTTACTTTTGAATTTTAGCAACATGAACAAAGCGTACCTTTGAAATTTTTAAATAAAGATTTATTTTTAGATCATCTTTTTTATTTTAAAGAATTAATTCTGCTGCTTATTTTTTCTTTGAAAAACCGACTTATAGGTCTTTAATTCTGTCTTCTTCACGTTTAATCTCGAATTATATTTTAATCCCTTTCCTTTCAGTCGATTACCTTTCCAAGTATTCCTGTTCTTCCAATTCCTTTCTTCTAATGATCACAATTCCTTGGCTGAGCGTTTCCTTTTTACTTAACAATTTGGCCACGTCTTTTTACCGTAGTTGCTAAAACGTGGTTCATAAAAAAATACCTGCAGTAAAATAGAAACAAGCAAACGGGTTTTTAAACAAAATTTCAACTTTTGCCAATTTTATTTTATCAATTTTTGTTATTAATTCTGATATTATCCACGATTCTGGATTTTTTCTGCGATAATAGAATATTAATATAAATCTCTATCTCTTTATCCACTCCTTCTAACTTATCTCTTTTCATTCACATAATCACATTTAAGTACGTTTGTACTGGATTATGCCAAGTCTCGGCCATCCTTAACTACCACACTCAAACGCACTAGGCACTTCATTGGTAGACCAAGTGCAGTATGTCTTGATCATTTTATTACATTAAAAGTAAATGATCGGTCATACTTGCCCATAATTTATTTTTAAGCTGTCTTTATTTTCAAACTTGGGAGATTATTTGAGAATTAAAACAATCCTCGTTGATACATTTAATAGCGCATCAGAGATGTAAGCTGAAGTCAGCTGCCAACAGAAATTGAAAAGGCTGGCAGATGATCTGAGTAAGTAAGTTAGAAAAATCGAGTGTTTTTGGCTAAAGAATCCTAGTCTTGTGACTCAGAAATTAGAGAATCTGATAAATAATAAAATATGTTTTATTTATCGTTTTTTCAATACTTTTCCTTTTTTGCAATC
Source organism: Micrasema minimum (assembly GCA_022494985.1). NCBI lineage: Eukaryota > Metazoa > Arthropoda > Insecta > Trichoptera > Brachycentridae > Micrasema > Micrasema minimum. The sequence goes on from JAGVSP010000608.1 coordinate 66,952, forward strand.
GGCGGTTTATAAGAATACCGATGTATTGGGATGCCTTTTAAAACATTTTCGCAAAGTATTACCCTATTCTGTACTAGCTGTCTGCTCCCTCTTTCGTAATAGTTGATTAACTCACTTTTCTTGGGAGTTTTT